>CAUYPK010042623.1:0-15165 GCA_963574355.1 Loris lydekkerianus | reverse complement strand
GTTCAGGTGTAATCAGTGGTGCTTGTCATATACCTTCTCTCTAGTTATATACTCTTGTTTGTCCATGGGCAATTCATTTAACCACGTCAGCCTGTTTCCTGTTTAAACTTAAGACATGAAACTATAAAAATACTAGAAGAGAGTGTAAGGAAAACTCTTGAAGAAATCGGTCTGGGTGAATCTTTTATGAGGAGGACCCACTGGGCAATTGAAGCAGCATCAAAAATACACTACTGGGACCTGATCAAACTAAAAAGCTTCTGCAGAGCCAAGAACACAGTAAGTAAAGCAAGCAAACAGCCCTCAGAATGGGAGAAGATATTTGCAGGTTATGTCTCCAACAAAGGTTTAATAACCAGAATCCACAGAGAAGTCAAATGTATTAGCAAGAAAAGAACAAGTGATCCCATCTCAGGGTGGGCCAGAGACTTAAGAGAAACTTCTCTGAAGAAGACAGGCACACAGCCTACAGACATATGGAAAAATGCTCATTATCCTTAATCATCAGACAAGTGCAAATCAAAACTACTTTGATATATCATCTAACTCCAGTAAGATTAGCCCATATCACAAAATCCCAAGACCAGAGATGTTGGCATGGATGTGGAGAAAAAGGAACACTTCTACACTGCTGGTGGGAATGCAAATTAATATGTTCCTTTTGGAAAGATGTTTAGAAAACACTTAGAGATTTAAAAATAGACCTGCCATTTGATCCTACAATTCCTCTACTAGGTATATACCCAGAAGACCAAAAATCACATTATAACAAAGATATTTGTACCAGAATGTTTATTGCAGGCGAATTCCTAATTGCTAAGTCATGGAAGAAGCCCAAGTGCCCATCGATCCACTAATGGATTAATAAATTGTGGTATATGTATACCATGGAATATTATGCAGCCTTAAAGAATAAACCATCTTTAAACATTTGAATGGCTATTACAGGAAAGAGAAATAGAAATTGCTCAGCATTGCTATTGCTCCAAGGAGGAAGGCCAATGTGTTGGATCCAGAGGACAGATTCCAGATCAGTATGAAGAATAACTTGCTAACAATTATAGCTGTCTATTGTCAGGTGGTATTAAGCAACCTTTCCTGGAACCATTACATAGATGGAAAATAGAGGACCATATGTACTGAGTGATAAGCCATGATAGCTAAGGGCCCTGCCATTTCTGGGCTTCGCGTGTTCTGTTCTAAAAAGTTATTTTATGGTATGATGACTTACATAATTCCATCTCCATCCACCTCCCCTTCTCTTCAAAAATATATGTAATACTTATTCTTTTTAAGAAATCATTTTTTAAAGAGTAAAGCACCTTCGAAATATATATCCTGGAGATTTTTATGCCTCCTCCTGTGTATAATGAGGAGACATATTTTGCACCGACATAAATGCCTTTAAAATCGTGTTTTAAATATAAATTTTTTTCTTCTATTAGCAACTAGTATTTCCCTTTCCCTTCTTAAAACCATACATACATCTTCCCCCTGAGAAGAGACTACATACCTAGACAATTACACTACTGAATATGGGATAATTGCCTCATCTGTATTTCACAGTATCCTGCAGGATTTTATTCTCAGTGAGTTTAGTTTATTTTAAAATCAGCAGTAGCAGAAATATCACCTAATGCCCAGCATTACTACAGATTTTAGAATATACTCAATTCTTTCCTTAGCTCTCAAGACAGTCACAATTTCAGCCATCTCAAGAATAGAACAAGGAAAGGGCCTTCTTATGAGCTCTACCAAACCCTGTGAATACTTCCACCAAAATTAGCAACCTTCAGAATTCTGTTGAAAGTCCTTAGTGTTACCTAAATAAGTGACTTATTAACCTGAACTACCTGCATGGGACCACAAGAACATAGTATAGAGCCGAGTATGAACTATAGAACCTTATAGCTTGGTTGAGTCTTTATCAACATCTCAATGGATTCAGTCACCCTGCTCAAAACTCTATTCCCACCCCCCTCCATTTTACAGTTATGAAAACTGAGGCTCAAATAAGACAAATGATACCTCACAAGAAACTAAGTTAGTATCCAAGCCAAGACTGTAATCTATAGACTAGGCTATCAGAAATCCCAATTTAAGAGAGATTGTTCACATCTACTTCTCATAATTTTTTTTCTTGTCAGTTGCCTTGTTCTATAAGTTGCTAAATGGAAAAGGTGAGGGGATCTGAGAAGGGTACTGGTTCATTGAAAGTTTCATTAAACTGCATGACACATAAGCTGGTTTTCAAGTAAGTCTGTATTCCTGCGGACGTAAGGTCCAATACTATGTCAGCACTCTCATCTACCAACCATCTGAAAAATGGGTATTCATCATCCAGCTGAAATGTAGTGAGCACTGTGAGCAGCAGCGTAGGAAGGGCTGTTAGTAACTGGGTGCCATTTACCTCTACTCAAATTTACTGCAAAGTTGAATAATGGTGACAACACTTTCCTTTTTTTTTCCTGTCATGACTAGCGAGCGGGAGCCATGGATGTGGCTCTTGCTGAGCAGTGAGGACAACAACACAATATTTCACTGTCTGCACACGGAAGTGCCCAGCAGCTCAAATATTATGTAAAGGCGTCACATTTTCCTTCTTCCTCTACACGTGAATCACAACTTAGGCCTCTATGGTACAGTGACTAGAATAATGTTTATCTCCCCATGTAAGCCCTTGGTTCCAAGGTGGCAACAACCATGTCTATTTTGCTCACCACTGTATTGTCCATGGCTACTAAATGGAACATATTCAGCACCTTGGTAACCTTGTACTTTTCTAGTTCTCCTTCCATACATCTGACCTTTCCTCCTTTGTAGCCTCATGCAGGTTCATCATCTTTTTTACCTATATCTTAAATAAAGATAAGAATTCTCCAGTGTACCACCCTTGTATCTCTTTTCTACTTCAAGTAATGAAAGACAACGATTCTCAGATTACTCTCTCCGATTGACTTCTTTCCAGAGTTCCAATCACATTATTTTTTAGTATACTTAGTACCTTTTACTACGCTGTTACAAATCAAGCTGCTCACCCTCTCAGGATTAGTTTGTCAATCCATAAAATGAGGCAGTTTCATCTCCTTTGCACACAAAGTCCTAATTTTCCTGTTTAACATTCAATATCATTTACAGTCAAGCCTTCCAATTATCTTGCTAAACATTTCTCACATACTGTATTTCACCATATACTTTATTCCAATACAACTGATTTCTGCCTAGAATACACTTTCTACACCCCAACTCTCCATATCCAAACTTTGTATAATCTTCAAAGCTCAGTTCAAAGGCTATATCCTAGAAACTGTCTTTGATCTCCTTGAAGCTCTTCCTTGCCTCTGCTTTGTGGGTGTAGATCTCACCCTCTTAGCACCATAGTTGTTGGTGTATTTCTTCTCTCTCCTACTTGATTATGTCATCTTGGAGAGCAGAGGCTATTTCTAAGTCTTCCATGTCTCCCATATTGTCTTCGGCCCATAGTAGGCATTTAGTAACCTTATACAGAATGGATTCAATTTATGCAATTTCAGTCACCCTGCTTAACACCTTTAATCAGGGCGGGGCCTGTGGCTCAAAGGAGTGGTGCGACAGCCCCATATGCCGGAGGTGGCAGGTTCAAACCCAGCCCTGGCCAAAAACTGCAAAAATAAAAATAAACCTTTAATTAGTCCTTGTGTTTCTGAACTAAAGACCAAAACCATTACAATGGACTAGTCCAGACACACGGCCACTGTTATACTTCCCAAACTTGTTATGCTTCTCTCATCACAGGGCCCTGGTACATGGTCTTCCCTCCATCTAGAAAACTACTTCCTCACCTCCATCATCCTTTACCCACACCCATACACATCTCTGCTCAGCCTCAATATTACTTCCTGAAGGGTGTTTTGCTTAAACTCCAAGTTAGATCAGTTACATATGTTCATAGCCCCATCCCCTTGTACTTTTCCTTCATAGCACTTATTATTAGCTGAAATGACATGGCTGTGTAATTACCTGATTAACAATCTCTTCTCTATCAAACTGTAAGCTCCAAACAAGCAGGGATCATGTCTACCTTACTCATCTTTGCATTCTCTGTGCAGTATCTACACCCATATCACTGAATAAATTAATAATAAGAATAATTAAGGCGAATGATTAAATTGTCGAAAGGTAAAGATGTAAGACTTACAGTGTATGCCATCTTTGCCTGGCTTCCTAAAATTCCTTCAAAATAAAATTGAGATTTCAGGTACAGCTCTGAAATAGTCAAACTGGCCTTCTATAAGAAGATGTATAAAAGAGAATGCACACTGCCTTCCCAATGTGGAAGAAAGCCAAAATTACCTTTCTTTAATGAATATGTGATCCCATGACTAACAACAATGGTTCATTCACTCATTCAACAAATATGTATTAAGCACCTGCTCCCCATACACTAGGCTAATGGCTGAGGTTATAGTACATTGAACTGATACAGTCTGTCACCCATTTAGAATATATAATCCATAAGTGGAATTTATAGAAGATATAAGGAAACTAAGAATTTTTAGAAAAAAAAAAGTCTTAGCAGTCATGACACTTGAATAATGCTACTTTGTGTACATGCTTAGTTCTCCACCAAAGGAGATATTTGACTACAGGGTGAAAGATCATCTGACAGGTAATTTAGAAGTTATACCTGGGCTTAATTTGAGTGTCTTAAATGATATGGTCAGCTAGCCTAGATTAGTATTGCTCAAAGTGTGGTCTGCAGACCCATCCTGTTTGTGAAGTTTTATTACAAGACAATAATAACCGAAGTGGAGAAATGGTGACAGTAAGCACTTAGAAGATGTTACAGCAATTGAAAAAAATAAATTTATGTCTGTTGAATCTAATAGTAAAAATACAGGATTATACTTTGTGTCTTTTTTTTCATAATTAATGCATTTTACTAAAGTAACAGTCTTCTGTGATGGATGAAAAATACAATTAGTCCTTCACTAAGATCATTTGATAAAAACTGCTCCAGTATTGCCACTTGAAGTGTGGTCAGTGGAACACCAGTCTCAGGATCACTTGGCAGTTTGTTAAAAATGCAAAATCTCAGGCCTCTTCCCTCAATCCCCTGAATCAGAATTAGCCTTTTAACAAGATTCCCAGGGGATTTTTTGCACATTAAAAGTGTGAGAAGTACTCATCTAAATGATTTCTAAAGCCACTCATAACCCTGAGATTTTGTGATTTGCTTCAGATTGAGAATTGTACAGCTGAAAGACCCTTCCTTGGAAAGAGTCCACCTCATCATTTTATAGATGGAAACACTGAGATCCATGAAGGAGAAATCACATGTCCAAGGTAATTGGTAAATTGTCAGAGCCAGGAATGGAACCCAAATTTGCACACAGCCAGGTCGGTGTTCCAGTGTAGTACACAACATGACCCGTCCTTTTCTACCCATTTCCACTCTGTGCCATCCCCTTAAGTGATGTCATTATTTTTGAGATACTTTCTGTTGTATCAATTGATCTTTCTGCCATCCATACTGTATGAACCTTCAATCACCTCTATTTCCAATGTCTTTTTGATAATTGCCCTTAATCCCGGAAGTCACCCAAATCTTCCCACATGCTTATTGTCTGGGTGCTACATAGACACTTTGGGGCTTTAGAAGGACTAGTAGCAACAGATTCCTGGCTTTTAGGGATATAAAAGAGACTTTCTTTGTTCTCGTCAGTCCAGTTGACACCAGATAGCAAGCTTTTCCAAGGAAAAGAACACTCACTATCAGCACTGCTTGAGAAAGCTCCGTCTGAGCAGTTTGTGACTGACAAACAAGCAGGACATTAGGCCATTTTAAGGAAAATATAGTCTACAGACTGAGGGAAATGACAGTCCTGTAGTCTTGTTAGATCTGAGGACTGACAAAAAGGCATAATTATAGTATTCAATTAATTGAAGAACTGTTATTTTAAAAAAGCAAATTTGTTCCAGATAGTCCCAAAGAAGCAATGAATAGAAGTTGCAAGGCAACAGATTTGGGCTTACAATGGGAAATACTTTCTGATAATCAGAGTGGCTCAGTGATACAAAGAACCACCTAATGCGCTCTCTTCCACTGCAGAGAGTTCAAATAGAAATCAGTCAAGAAACTGGATGCTTAAGACAAATTAAAGAACTGGGTGGGGAAGTAAAGCTTAATGATCTTTAAGGTTGCTTCCAGTTCCAACGTTTTAGTACTGTAAAATTTTCGGTACAGGAAAACTCCATCCCTCAGGAAATAAGAGTAAGGTGTGTTGCTGTAAGGCACAGTGTTAAGCTGAATGTGGGGTGGATGAGGGTATGGCAGTGGAAAAGCGAATTCTTTCCAGTCATCGTTTGTAAAGAAAGGTAGCCTGGCCAAAGAAAGCCTCTCCAGCAGTCCCTCCTGGAAACTCAGGTGAGGCCTGGCTCCAGCCTAAGTCCTTGTTACTCCACACAAAGAGCAGACTACCACTTTCCAAAAATATCTTGCCAAGCACCACTGTTTCTGTTGTCCCTACACCTGCATAACAGACAAATGTGCAAAACTCTCCCCAAGGAGGCAGTAGTGTTTAATGGTCAAGACCATGGATTCTATCTAGACCCAGGTTGCCTGGATTTTAATTTTCAATTGAGACATTTAATTGCTGTATAATCTTGGACAAGTTTCTTAACCTCTCTGTGCCTCATTTTCTCGTCAGTAAATCAAAGATAATAATAGTGTCTGCTTCATGGGGTTGATGTAAGAATTCAACAAGGTAATAAACATTAAATCCTCAACCCAGGATCTGAAACATACTACATGCTCAAAAATGTTAATGATTTGTGTTATGGGTGCCATAATTACTATTACAAGCACAAGCCTCCATCAAGCAATCAGACCCCTTTCCCTACAAGTTCAGAGGGGCTATACTACAAGAGCTTCAGCCAGTCTTTGCATAGCTCCAGAGGATCAGAACCTGATGACCCTCACTAAGCCAAACCACTCATGCTAGGAATTCTGGCTCCTCACCCTGCTCTCCTCAAATCCATCAGCCTCCCCTCCCCCAGTCCTCCTGCCCATGCCACCCGACAGCCACAGTCAGAGAGCAACAAACTGGGAAGCCAATTCCAGACAGGTGTTTCCTCCCTCCCAAGGACAGCACTGGACCTAATATGATGCTTATCAGTGGGTCAGGGTGGGGTGTCCAAATCCCTAGGCTGTTGGCTCAACTCTCCGGGATTGAGGGTGGGCAGGCAATGGGGCTTCCCCAAAAAATCAAGAGGAACCTCCCAAGTTTGTGGAGGGAGTCAGGCCCAACCCCACAGTGAGCCTCCTAAAGGAAGGTGAGTGGTCTCAACCTGCTTCAAAGGAAGCAGTTATTTACAACTTTCTACTTACTTGCATCTGGGGGAGGGTTGGGGGATGGAGGAAAGGGCTTTAAGGTACAGTCCTTCTTTTTCATCTCCAGCAGCAAGAAGCAGCTGCAGAGAAAGAGTTAAAGGAGGGAGGACGCTCCAGCCATTACCCCATCCCCACGCCTAGGGCTGTCTGGGGGGTCATGACAGTGCTGTCTGCTCTGGCTAGGGGCCACTCAGTGGCTTTCTGCAGCAGCTGCCGGCCCCCCAAGCAATTTGCAAGGTCAATACTGACCTGCTTCTAAAGAGAAACAAAGCATTTCACTGACAATAAAGCAAATCACGCATACACCACATCGCAACCCCCCTTTCCCCAAATCAGGTTTTACCCCAGTTCCTCCCTTCCCAGATGCCGCCTCTGGGCTTCCACCAGCCCCACTGGGGAACCCAGGATAGCATCACAGCTGCAGAGCATGTCTCGCCTCCCCTGCCAACCCAAGGAGACTCTCCGTACGAGGGAGAGATGCTATCGCTAAAGGAGACCTGGGCTGGGGGAGGGGGAAGAAGGAACATCTATGTTTCTTACCGAGCGCCACAGTCACTTCCCCCAAGCTGAGAGGAGAGAAGGATGAATGAACTGAAACAAGTTGGAGGTTGAGCCCTTATAGACCTCGGCTGCTGCTTCTCTTTCTCTGGGTCTCTCTCCAGGTCCCTCTCTCGGTCTGTCTCTCTGGTTTGCTTGCTAGCTTGCGCGCGCTCACGCTCTCCCTCAGTCTCTCTCCCTCCCTCTCTCTTCCTCCCTCCCTCCCTCTCTTCTCTCTCCCTCTCTCTCTCTCTCCCTCTCTCCCCCTCTCCCTCTCTGTGAGTCTCTCCCTCCCCTCCTCCCCTCCCCTGCTCCCCTCCCCCTATTCTGGCTTTGGGTTCACCACTGCCTGGTGCTGAGCACGCGGCTGTTCAGGGGCTCTGAATACAGCGCTGCAAGGCTTTAGATCTGTGACTGCCTTACGAAAAACTAAAGTAGTATTTTATTCTTTAAGGTATCCAGCAGAGAACTAGAGGGAAGCTCTGAGGGAAGGGGAGGAGCAGAGCAGACCAGGGGAAGAGAAAGAGAGCAAAAGGGTAAGAGCGAATAGGAGGATAAAGGAAGTAATGGATTACCGTAGCTGATGTGTGATGCTTACTTGCTGCTCCGAGACCGAAGAGTGAGCCTCTTCTCTTTCTCTCTCTCTTATATCCCTATGGGCGTGCCTTCTAACCCAGGCTCCAAATAAAGGTTCAACAATCCTGTCTGTTCAGATTCCATTTCTGAAAATAATAATAAGTAGAAAAATGTACATAAAAGTGCTTGTCATTCCCACTCCACTATAAAGAAACAGTTCAACCACGTTGATCTCCTATTGACCTAACTTCCACCCCCACCCTCAACCAAGTAGAAATGCATGTGGACCCAATCTGAAACCGTCAGCTGGAGCTTCCCTCTAAGGCAAGATAGATAAGCAGCAGAACCACAATGCCTTCTTTTCAAAACATTCTGAAGGCAATGTAGCTATATGTAAGTGTATGAGTCTACATGTGAGTTTGCACAAAGGGGAAGGGTGAGATTTATTTAATCAAAGTATAAAAAAATACATATCTTCGTGGGAGAAAAACAAGCAAAAGCAACCTGAGCAAAGTTCAATAACAGTGCAACATCATAGGATGGAAAGAGACCCAGGCTAAAAATAAAATAAGGAAACTTAAGTTTGAGTTCTGTCTCTGAAAATTATTAAGTTGCCGTTGACGAGTCATGAATTCAGTGGAAAAATGAATAGGACCAGATTTTGATAATCTTAAAAGATACTTGTAGATCTAACACTCTAAGATCTAAAAACAGACTAATTCCAGGTGAAGGAGAAGAAGGAGTTGAGAATAAAAAATAAACTACCAAATTTCAAAGGCTCTCCAAAGTTAAGTCCTCAAATGGAACTCTAGATCACACTGACTCAAAATTCCTTTTTTAGTGTTTTAGGGGCAATATGAATATAAGCATATGAGCAAACAGCTGCTCCCATCAAAGAATTCAGCATCTGCCCACATATAATAAGCATGAAAGTTTTCTTACTCAAGCCCCTCATATTGCAATTTCTAGTTCATTTAGTCAGAGAATTAAAGGACATCTGATTGAAAGTAAATTTTTTTTCATGTCTTAAGTATATTGGTCTCAATATGCATAGTGACTGGAACATAGTAGGCTTTTAGAATTTTGCCCACAAGGTGCCATTTCCATTTAAATTATAATCCCGTTGAGTTTCCCCCAAATTTTTAATACTCTCTACACCTGCACATGTACAACACTCCAACTGCACACTTCTTCAAAAGCATTTATCCATACATTAAGTATGTAGAGATAAATTAAGACACATACATTTAGTCACTAAGCTAAAAGGATCTATCAAGGTAATCACATCAAAAAGAAACAAAAGATAACCATCTCATCATACAGAAACAGAAATTAGACAGAAGGAAAAATATAACTCATACAAGGTTAAAGAGAGTAACAGAGTCAACACCAGCTCCCAGTCTGCTGACCTCAGATACAGTATTGTTGCCTACCAAAGCAACATGTAAGTTATACATACAGCAAATGTGTACATAGGCACATACCTATACACACTCATACCTGTGTGGGCACAGATTTTTATGAGTATATTTTTTGTATTAATGTCCTCTGGATGTAAAAGATTAGCAAACACGAAAAACAAAAAAAAGTTATGAATTGACCTTAACTTTATGTATTACTTTCCTAGGGAAACCATAACAAATTGCCATAAATTTGGTAGCTTAAAACAACAAAATGTATTGTTTCACAGTTCTGGATGACAGAAGTCTAAAATTAGGGTGCTGCCAGAACCACATACCCTCCAAAGGTTCTACAGGAGAACACTTCCTTGCCTCTTCGAACTTCTGGTGGCTCCTGGGATTCCATGGATTATAGAACAATCACTCTAATACCTGACCCACTCTTCAAATTATTTTCTCCTGTGTGTCTCTCTGTGACAAATCTCCCTCTTTTCTCTTATAAAGACACCAGTCATTGGGTTTAGGGACTACCCTAAATCCATAATTATTTTATCTCCAGATCTTTAATTAATTCCTTCTGGAAAACAATGCTATCTAAACAAGGGGATATCCTGAGGCTCTGAATGGACATGAATTTGGGGAAAATATTATTAAGTTCACTACAGTTGTAACTTTTATCAAATAAAGATCTCAAGCAAACTATCTGAGTTACCATAATTAAAAAAATTAACACAAATGAGTTGAGTTAAGATACTCTCAGAATCAAAACTCTTCTTTAAAGCACACAATTTTACCTGTGTGAAAAATTAACAGCATTTTCATTTTACTGCAAATAAAGAGAACAATCTTAATTCACAGTCCAAGTGACTTAAAGAAAGTGAAAACAGAGCTCAGGACTATCACTGCAGTTGAGCAGTCATGAGAGAAATACAAGAATGGAGGAAAATATAGATGGAAAGCCCCAAATTCTATACATCGTAAACTGTCCAACTCTCATGAAACCGTGGGATACACACATGAAGACAGATCCCAAATAGCCTATGTAAAGCTGAAAGAATTAAAGAGAGTTTTCATTGTTGCCATGAGGTAGACTGTGCAGTTTCAAATTAGCCACATTAACTTTCTATTAAAGTAAACAAAACAAATCAATACTTCACGGAAAAGTAAAAGAGAATGAAGGGGCTCAACAGTAAATAATTCACAATGTTCAGGGTACATTCCGAAATTACTACTAAAGCAAAAAATCAGAAAGTTATTACTCCCACTCAAGAGAAACACATTCAATAGAGACTGCCCTGAGATAAATCTGATGTTGAAATTAGGAGGAAGGACTTTAAATTATCTGTCATAACTACACTCATGCAAATAAAGAAAAATGCACTTGTCACAAATGAAGAAATTGGAAAGCATATCAGAGATAACAAAAATGTTTTAAAACCAGGTATAAATTCTGAAACTAAAAATTAAAGTATCTGAGGGAAACTTCCCTGGGTAGGCTTAATAGCAGATTGCAAATGACAGAAGAAAGTGGATGGCGCCTGTGGCTCAAGAGTAGGGTGTCAGCCCCATTTACCAGAGGTGGCAGGTTCAAACCTGGCCCTGGCCAAAAACTGCAAAAAATAAATAAATAAATAAATAAATAAATAATAAATAACAGAAGAAAAGTAGGTTAGCTAAAAGATAAATCTATAGATATTATGCAATCCAAAGTATATATACAGAAAATGAACAAGTCAGTGATACATAGGTAATATCAAAGTTATAACATAAATGTAATTGGAGGCCCAGAGGGCAAACAAGATGAAGAAAAAATATGGTTGAAAAACAAGCCTAAAATATTCCTTATATAAAGAAAAGCTATCAAAATATATGAAGTATATTCTTGTTTTTATATATAGAATATGCTTCAATAAAGCTATATGAAAAAGAAGAAAAATATATATAACAAAACACATAAGCTTATGGATTCCATGAGTTCAGCCACATTCAGCCATATGATAGCCAAACTATTGACAGACAAATATAAAGGGAAAAATCTTGAAAGCATTCAAGAACATGCATACTGTAGAACACAATAAAATTGGCCATTGATTTCTCATAAGAAAAAGTTACCTTTAAAGTGCTGAATTTTTGAATATATATATATGTGTGTGTGTGTGTGTGTGTGTGTGTGTGTGTGTAATAGAGAATTTTACATGTACCAAAAGATGCTTTATGAATAAACACAGATACTGCCATTTTCAGATAAATGAACAATAGGACAATTTATCATCAGCATATTTACACTATAAAAAATGCTAAAGGACATCCCTTTTTGGTTTGTTCGTTTTTGCAGTTTTTGGCCAGGGTCATGTTTGAACCCACCACCTCCAGTATATCAGGCAGACACCCTACTCACTGAGCCACAGGCACCACCCCTAAAGGACATTCTTAAGTATGAAAGGAAATGATACCAGATAAAAAGCTGGAGCTCTAGGAAGGAATCAAAAGCATCAGGAATGGTAGGAATAGTAATACATGGATAAATATAAAACTACATTTGTCTCTTAATTTATTTGAAATATATATAAGAGTTAAAGGAAAAATCATGGGATTATAATAAGCACTATATAATATACAAAGAAATAATATGCATAAAAATTATAACATGAAAGAAGGGATGGGAAAAAAACTAAACTAAACATTGACAAGATCCTTAAACTTTATGTGAGGCCATAAAATATTAAATCTAAGTTGACTTTTAAAATTTAAGCATGCATTAAAGAGTGACATCAAAAACATGCTGGAACAGTAAGTCCCACCCCTCATCTCCTCACAGGAACACCTATTTAACAAAGATATACAAACCAAAATATCTTTATGAGATGTCCACAATCCAGTTAAGAAGTGGAATACCCCAGATGAGCACTCAAAAAGTCAAGATAGCAGGGGAGAAGAGTAATTTTCACTAAACTCACATCAGCCCCTTCATATCCTAACCCAAGAGATCACCTTGGCCCATGATTTCTCTCTTAGAAGAAAGGAAGAGTAGAGCATGCTTCTAATGGCCCAAGCTTTTCAATTTATTGCTTCAAGGACTAGTGCCTCAGGTGGTTACCAGAGGCTGGGAGGTAGAAAGGAATCAGAATTATTATCTACTGTGTATAGAATTTCAGTTTTACAAGATTAAAAGAGTTATGGAAATGGATGATGGTGATGATTGTACAGCATTATAAATGTGTTTAATACCATTGAACTGTACACTTAAAATGGTTACAATGGTAAATTATAAGATATGTATAATAATAAAAAATAATAAAATTATTTTAAAAAAATAATAAAAAAATTGAAGAAGAGATAAAGACTTTAACAGACAAACAAAAGGCGAGGGAGTCCATTGCCACTAGATCTGTCTTACAAAAAATACTAAAAGGAATGCTTCAAGTTGAAATGAAAGGACACTAAACGGCAATACAAAAGCACATAAAAGTACAAAACTCATTAGCAAAGTTAAGTATCTAGACAAATATAGAATACTGTAATGTAATTATAGGGTGTAAATTACTATCACTTTTAGTATAAAAGATAAAAACAAAAATAAAAATAACTATAACCATAAAAATTTGTTAATGGATATAAAATATGCCAATTGTGACATTAATGGCATAAAGTGGAGAGTGAAAAAGTAGAAGGGTTAAGTTTTATGTGCAATTGAAGATAAGTTGTTATCAGCACAAAATAGACTATTATAACTATAGGATATCTTATATAAACCTCATGTCCTCAAAGAAAATATGTATTGAGATGGAAAAAAGAAAAAGAGAAAGGAGTCAATGGATATCACTATTTTTAAAAATAAGTAAAAAATATAAAAAGAAAAAAAGAGAGGATGAGAGAAAAAAATAACTATTTAAGACAGAAAAATATAACAAAAATAGCAATAATAACTTCTATCATCAATTCTTTAAACATAAGTACATGGAACTCCCAGTCTGAAGCCATAGAGTAGATGAATGAATATCAACAATAACAACAAAAAAAAATTCTTGACTTTAGCTTTAAGGATACAAATAGTGAAAGTGAAGGGATAGAAAATAATATTCTAAGCAATTGGTAATCAAAAGAGAGCAGGTGTGGCTATCCGACAAAATGACTTTAGAGCAAGAGAAAAAGAATAATGTATTATAATAATAAAAGGATTGATTCTTCAGGAAGATATAACTATTATAAATATACATGTATCCAATATGAAAGTACATAAATATGTAAGTCAAACATTCATAAATATGAAGAGAGAAATAAATAATAATATAATAATAACAGGAGATTTTAATATCTCATTTTCAATATTGGATAGAAAATTTAAACTGAAAATTAATAGGGAAAGGACTTGAAGAACACTACACACAAAGCTGACCTAACAGACATATACAAAACATTGACTCAACAGTAGCAAAATAAACATTTTTCTCGAGCACACATCAGACATTCTCCAGTATATATCGCATGTTATATCATAAAACAAGTTTTAAAAAATTTAAGAAGACTGAAATTATGTCATGTATTATTTCTGACTACAATGAAATAAAACTAGAAATCACAGAAAGAAAATTAGAAAATCTGAAAAATAACACATTCCTAGATAATCAACAGGTCAAGGGGGAAAAAAGGGTAAATTAAAAATTATCTTGAGAAGGGGGATCAAAATGGCAGACTAGATACAGCTTCTTTGCAACCAGGCATGGTAAGATTGGGGAGAGGACTACAGGCACCTCTCTGGCTTGTGGGCTCTACCCAGAAACATCCCTTCTGGGGCAAAGTGAGGCAGCAGGAGACTTTAGGATCCCAAGAGGAGGACGGAAAGCAGTAGAGAAGTGGCAAGTGTTTGCAATCAGTCACCAGCCAGCAGGCCATGGTGGCTGTGGCAGTAGTAGCTACATGCTGCTGTAGCTTTGCAGATAGCAGAAGTCTTCCCTGCAGGTTTTCTTTTTTTCTTTCTTTTTTTTTTTTTAATTGTTAAATCATAGCTGTGTACATTACTTTCTTTTCTTTCTTTCTTTTTTTTTTTTTTTTTTTTTTTTTTTTTTTTTTTTTTTTTTTTTTTGTGATTTTTTTTTTGTTTTTTTTTTTTTTTTTTTTTTTTTTTTTTTTTTTTTTTTTTTTTTTTTTTTTTTTTTTTTTTTTATTTTTTTTTTTTTTTTTTTTTTTTTTTTTTTTTTTTTTTTTTTTTTTTTTTTTTTTTTTTTTTTTTGTTTGTGTGGTTATTTTTTTTTTTTTTTTTTTTTTTTTCACCCCCCCCCC
>CAUYPK010042621.1:0-25919 GCA_963574355.1 Loris lydekkerianus | reverse complement strand
AGAGCTCTGGGATAATTCAAAGAAGGCCAATATACGAATAATTGGAATTTCTGAAACTGATGAAGTGGCCTCAATGGTCACAGAGGCCCTTCTGCATGAAATTATGAAAGAAAATTTTCCAGACATGCCTAGAGATTCTGAAATTCAGATAGGAGACAGCTTCAGAACCCCAGCACAATTCAACCCCAATAAGTCATCCCCCAAGCATATCATAATTAGCTTCACTAAAGTTAATATGAAGGAGAAGATTCTCAAAGCTGCCAGGTGAAAGAAAACCATTACGTACAAAGGGAAGAATATTAGAATGATTGCAGATCTCTCTGCTAAAACTTTTCAAGCCAGAAGAGGGTGGTCATCGACTTTTAATCTCCTAAAGCAAAATAACTTTCAACTGAGTTTCATTTATGATGGAGAAATTAAATACTTCAATGACATTCATATGTTGAAAAAATTTTCCATAAGTAAACCAGCTCTTCAGGATATTCTCAGACCTATCCTCCATAATGACCAACCCAATCCTCTACCACAAAAGTAAACTCATTCAGAAACTTCAGATCAAACTACAACTTCCACACTGGAAAAAGGATTAAAAATGTCCACTGGACCTTTGAATTAGTATAATCTCTATGGGAAACAGTATGAAGATTCCTCAAAGAAGTAAAAGGAGACCTACCATTCAATCCAGCAATCACACTACTTGATATCCACCCAAAGGAAAAGAAGTTATCTTTCAAGAAAGACACCTGCTCCTGAGTGTTTATCCAGCACAATTCAAATTGTAAAGACAGGGGATCAACCTAAGTTTCCATCAGTTAATGAGTGGTTAAATAAAATAAGGTGTATGTAATATATTCCATGGAGTACTACTCAGCTGTAGACAGGAACAAAATAATGTCTTTTGCAGCAACTTAGATGGCACTGAAGACCATCTTCCTAAGTGAATAATCTTAGCAATGGAAAAACAAATACCACACACTCTCACTTATAAGTGGGTGCTAAACAATGGGTATATATGGATATAACATGGTATAATGGACATTGAAAACAAGCAGAAGGGGAGGGTAAGAGATGGGTGGAGTAGCTCACACCTGTAATCCCAGCACTCTGGAAGGCTGCAGCAGGTGGATTTCTTGAACTCTGAGCACCTCTTGTAGTTGCAGAAGTCAAACATGACTTGTATTCATTTATTGTTGTTGGAACATACTGAGTATTACAATTTTAATGCAGTTTTTTCCTTTCTTAAAATGTGTGCACATTTTTTGGCACCCTCTGCATATACCCAAAGGAAAGCAAAATGTATTCATCAATTTGGTGACCACAGGGCCTTTTCTCAGGCATAAGCAAGTGATGGCAAAATGAGCCCAGGCAGAGCAGGGTCTCAGCGCTGGCTGTGCCACTTTGCAGCTGTCACTTTCCCACTCTGTTCCCTCTTCTTGTCTGTGAAGTGGGGATTATGTTTTTGAAAAGTTCTAATGAGAATGCACATAAGCTGCCTTATGGGTGCCCCCTCCCACTCAGTAGCAGGTGGTGGTTTTTCTTGTGAGCTATCCCAGGGTGAATAGGACCAATCCCTTAAAGTTTACTGACCACAGCTATTCAAAAAATAATCAGTCAACAAACCCCAGTTCCAGGGTTCTTCCTTAGAAAATTACCTTCAGGAACAAACTAATCATTTGATGTCATTCAGGAGGTAAGAAATCCATTTAAAAAACAATTTTCAAAAAGTATCTAGCACCAGCACCACCCAAAATGTAAGATTTCTAGGATATATTTGCAACCTCTTTAAGAGGAATATGAGGAAATCAGGAAGTTTGCAAAGACCACCAAAAGTACATATAATCTTTGAACTAAAGCTGAAAGCCTAAACAAAAACATATGTGGTGTTTAATTTCTGAGATTCATATGGCTCTCAAAATTTCCATTTGAATTCTAAGGGTAGTTTAAATGTTAATGTTTCCTTAACATTTGGGACAAAGAAACAACTAATGGGACTAGGTCTTCCGTGTATATGAAATAATTCATTGACTACCTCTACAAATGTCATAAATATTCTTTCTCCCTTGCATGCTCCTCTTGTGTTTGGTGCAATGAAGACCAAAGAAAGAGAAAGATGGGTAATTTGGACTTATTTTTCATGTTTTGAAATATGGCACATTCCCCCCTGCAAATTTAAATGCTGGTTTTGTACAAATAATTTGTATATATAATGTCTGAAATAAGTCAATGTCTTTCTGATGCTTTCTTATCTAAATGGAAGTAATTGATCAATTAATCAGTAGTTAAAAAGAACCAGTCTAGTCAAAGCCTCTACTTTATATGCAGGTAAACATTGACTTGTTTGTTTTGTGGACAGGATACTATAAAACTCAGGTCTCATTAGCGAAGCATAAACACACATGTCTGTGCTACAAGCAAGCCTGAGCTCTTTCTTAAACATCATTTGCAGTGGAAAGTTGTGTGTCTGAATGCACACACATACATGCAACCAACTTAAGCAGAGAAACTAATTTGCTCCTTGGTTCCAAGGTCAATATGAATTAGAAAAAGGACCCCTTTTACCTTGGAGAGCTCAGTCATAAGAACCCAACTTTCGCTCCATTATTGACTACCGAAATAAAAAACTATATAGTCTGAACGATTGGGTGGGCTGAAGCGCTGCCAGAAACAGACATTATCAGTTCCTATGGCCTTTCAAACACTTCTGTATCCCTCTGTGTGGATTCATGACATGAATTCAAAAGCTGATTCTCAAGGACAGAGGTATAGAGAATTCTGTTTCATTTTGACATGCTAAAAGCATTGAATTAATAAGTATGGTGATAAATACAGTTGATGCGTACTATCTCCCTCCCTCTTTTCTCACACCTTCCTTCTAAGATGTTATTTTAAAAGCGGGTTGAGGAGAAAGAGTTATGTTTCACTTAGAGTTTTATTTTTTAATTAAAAAATACTCCTTGGAACAGAAGTAGAAGAGAAATAGTCTTAAGAAATGAAGCTTTGACTTGGTTACGACATGTGTATCCATTGTCCCATGGCCATATTCTACACTAGAGGAGTCTGTGCAGGGAAGGACCGTTCATCCTTCTTCCTGATGCGCAATGCCTCACTTAACAACACAAAGAACACTGGTCAGTACCAGCAACTCTTGACAATTACACTTTTTCAACAAGACCTAAAGTAAAAATCTATGGTCACTGGATTCAGTTAATTAGTCCTTCTGCTAGCTGGACTTAACTCCCCAGTAAGCATTCTATTTCAGAATTATGATATATGTCCATTCCTTATTTTCACATTTCAAATTTCTGATAAATATTAAAACGTTTTAAAGTGGGATATGCTTTAAGGGCCCATCAAGAAAGAGGAGGAAGCTGCCCTGAGCTTTATAGCAATGTAGTGACTCTTTTTATGAGGTATCTAACAATGGTTTGGGGGGTGTCCTCTGCTGTCTACAGTTCAAGCTCCACAGAGATGCAACTTACAGCCACCTTTAAGAGAGACAGCGCAGAAGCAAAGAGCCCTGCAAGTGACCTCCTATCTTTCGATTCCAACAAAATTGAAAGCGAGGGAGTCCCTCGTGGAACTGTGGAGGACAAGCAACCTGAAATTTCCCTCTCAGCTGTAGACCTCAAAAAGCTCATCCGCAAAGTACTGGAGGAAGAACAATCCCTGGATGTGGGAGCGATTCAGTTCACTGACGGTCAGTCGGTGGTCATACTGGGCAGCGTGAGGGTCTCGTGGAAACTGTCTTTTAACTTGGGTCTTACAAAGCCAGTCGTTACTGTGATAGGCACATCACATATGATTCCATATCTGTCTTCCCTTGCTCCAGCCTGTGTGTCATTTGATTAGTCTTTGGTAACTACTTTATACCAAGGATAGTGCTTGGAGAATTCAAGGGTTTCAGTTCAACCCAGATGGACCATGTTCAGCCCATGGATCTCAGGCAGGGAGAACCACCATGGTTCCCCTGCACAACCAAAACACATTTCCGCATCTACTAAATTGGTCGGGTCCCAGCAGGAAACAGATGGCACATTCAAATTACGAAAATCTGAGGAGAGTTTGATAAAGGGACTATTTATACAGGTTTGCTTGCACTAAAGGATTAGGGCCCAGAAGCAGCAAAGCCTCATTGCTAAATCCAGGCCCAAAGGGCTACCTAATAATCCAAGCATCCCATAGACAGAAGGCAATGAACCGCTGATAAAGACCATGTTAAGTCAACCTCCTGGGGCAGAAAGTAGCAGAGAGAGGAAGGGGTAGTAGATGTAAACAAATCAGCAGGATAATCAGGCCTCCTCAGCATCCTCAGAGGCTGCCTGGGGGAACCCAGGAAACTGGAAGTCCTCTACACTCAGTAAAGGGTAAAACAAGTGGACAGTGAAAATGACATTTCAGTACAACATGAAACAGTCATTCTCTCTTTGACAGTGCTGTTTTTCTGGTTTAGATAGGCAACTCTTTTTTGATCGTTGTTTTATTTTTTGTTATTTCAAATTAATATGAGAGTACAAATTTTTAGATTGTGTTGTTCTCACTTTGAAGGTAAAGTTCAAGTTAAAGTAGAGCCCTTCACCCAGGGGTGTGCTGAACACCCTCACATTGTGCACATTAGGTGAGATCCCTCCAGTCACCTTCCCTTTTCCCCTCTTCCCTTTCCTGACTTTCCCTTCCCCCTTGCTAGACTATATTTGTGTTTTATCATTCATGTGGCCATGTAATTATGTATATATTGGTTTCATATTAACTCTTAACACTGGACAACTTCATAAATGTCTCTTGGGAAGAAGAGACAGAGGAACATATAGACAAGGAAAGGTCAGCTTCAGACTCATGCCCGAGACAGCCTGATACTGTAGGTTTGTGATTTTTGAGCCCTCGCAGGTGATCTGAAAATCAGGCTTTAGGACAGAAGTGGGTATTCCCAAATGGTCATTAGTTCCAGTATTTATTCTAGCCTTTTATTTTTTATCAGCTTAGTCATATCCTCACAGGTCTAGCCAAATAACCATCCTGCTTGGTCTAAATCTGTAGAATAAGACTGAATACCCCTAAACCCCACTGTAATAACTACTCTGACCACATAAGTGTGCAAGGTGCACCCTTCACATATGCCCGTCAATATATTATTCACATTAATGACCTTTTATTGTAGTGCACCTTAAAGATTAGCTATTGGTACATTTTTCAACCTTGACTATTTTATTGCCCCAACCACAAAAGAAAATATGAAGATACACCCATACCTTGTGATTTTTCACCCACAGAAATTGTTGGATCTCTGCCAGTTTCCAGTCCTGACACCCAATCAGGGATGCCTATGCCCCTGGCTGATATGACAACAGTAAGTGAGTTTATTGTCCTGTTGGTCATCAAATAGGAAGAAAGTCTCAAAATGTTTCATCAAAAAATAAATCAGCTTAAGGACTAAATGAACAAAATTCCCTCTGCAATGCTAATTATAATTCTTCTCTGTTTTTATAGGCAATACTTGGTTAACCCACTTTCAGTATCTATATTAATAAAATATAGTCTGACTTGCATTTCAAATATCCTAAAATTCAAAGTTTCTTTTACTTACATCTTTGCTTCAGTTATAATCAGGATGTGCTCATTTTTGATAAAGTGAACACATTATTATGAACTGAAAAGGATAATTAAAGCAGAATATATTATTTAACTATGACTTTCAGAAATAAATAAATATAATTCATACTTTATAAATTAGATTTTGAATTCTGAGGGTCTTAGCTACATATATTTTTATGGAGGAGTTGACATATACCATAAATTTAGTAATATTTTTTGTACTCAGTTTAAAGCTATGTTTATTTAATTTATGCCAGAAGTTATCACCAGTGTTGTCATAAACAGAAGTGCTGAGTAAGCTCTTTTCCTTCTTAAAATGAAAGAATTCACAAATTCTAACATGATTAACACAATTCAAAGTATTTTCATTATTATAAATCCTTTTTGGGCAGACTCAGTTATCCAAGAAGCCAATAGATCATATTTTACCACTGGATCAATGCCAGCAATGCATGGTTTCCTTTTAGAACAACTTTCTACATCAAAACTTTCCTTCATAGTAAATTCAACTCAATTACAAAATGATTTGTTTAAATTTAAGTGAAAATAAAAACAAAAAAAAGTCCCATCTTAACATCTTTCTTCTTTTTTTAATTTCAGGTTAATGTAAGGGTACAAACAACTGTTACAATATTTGTATGTGTTATGTAGAGTCCCTCTTGTAGTTGTATCCCACACCCGAGAGGTGTGCTCTGTACGTTTACATGGTGCCCATTAAGTGTGAGCACACCAAACCCCCTCCTCCCCTCTCCCTCTCCCTCATTCACCTCAATTGAATTGGATGGAGTTTTTCTCTTATAATGTCTTTCAAATTCATTCTTCAGGATGCTACTTTGGGTCCTGAACTTACACTCGGTGAACCCACAGTTGAGACAGTGGACAGAGGAGAGCATGGTCTACCTGGTGAGTTTATTCCTACAAAATCTGTGCTAGATGACAACATCCTGGTTGAGGAATCCATTCATGACCCTGCCTTAAAGACCAGTGCAAAGCCATCCTTAACTCAGAAGGTTTTCTCTCACCAGCATTTCCAACTGAAGAGCAACCCATAGAGCCACCCCCTTCTGGAGGGAAGAACATGCCCACATCCTTCCTCCAGCTCTGGTTCCCTACCCCACAGCCAGCACTTGCAGCTCTTTCCTGGCGGCTCTGCTCAAGGAAGCAGAAAGCAAAGCAGCACCCACTGCTGCCCACCCAGAACAACAATCTCTTCTGGGCTTCCTGACTTCTGAGCATTCCTCAGCACAGGGTAGATCATGATCATGAAAGCGTAATACACACAGGCCTTTACAGTTGGCACGTACGTTACCACACACCTCTTACAGGCTAGCCGTAGAGGCTGTCTGTTCTGCTGCAGGTGTTTCTTTAGTCCAAATTAGCACATATGTAATTGACATACATGAAGAAAGTCAGTAAACACTGACTTGTATTGTTGATCTACTTTTGAATCCCAAGGTTAATTTTTTTTTTTTTAAGCATTTAGTTTTCTTTATTAGGATTCTTTTATTCCAACTTGCTTTCAGCTTTTAAACATTTTAAGGTCTTTGTTTAGAAATTATTTGGGGTTATGATTAAATAAACAACTGTTAAAATGCTGAGTTTATTCACTGTCAAAATCACCTTAGCTTAAAGAATCTCAATGAAAAAAACAAAATAGAATATGTATGTGGAAAATTATGGTAGACTTTATAAGTATATAGTTATTTACATTTTCTTTTTTTAATTTTTTTTATTAAATCATAACTATGTACATTGGTATGATCATGGGGCATCATACTCTAGTTTCACAGACCAGTCGACACGTTTATATCACACTGGTTAACATAGCCTTCCTGGCAATTTCACAGTTATTGTGTTAAGACATTTACATTCCACAAAGAGATTTTGATATTAAGAAGACAGAGAAGACACCAGGCATGGTGGCTTGTGCCTGTAACCCTAGCACTCTGGGAGATCAGGGCAGGTGGATTGCTTGAGGTCAGGAGTTCAAGACCAGCCTGAGCAAGAGCAAGACTCAGTCTCCACTAAAAAAATAGAAAAAAAAAATAGCCAGGTGTTGGGGCAGGTACCTGCAGTCCCAGCTATTCAGTAGTCTGAGGCAAGAGGATCTCTCTTGAATCCTAGAATCTGATGTTGCTATGAGCTATGATGCAACAGCACTCTGCCCAGGCATGGAGTGAGATTGTGTCTCAAAATAAATAAATAAGTAAATAAATAAATACAATAATAATAATTTTTTTCTTCCATAGTACATTTTTCTTTCACATTGCTTGCTCATATATTTGCTTCAACGTCCATCTCTACCCAGAATAAAAACTCCATGAGGCAAGGGTGTTTTTCTGTTTTGCACACTGATATTCACCTTTGGTGGATACAGGAATGCCAAGCATATAATGTAAATCAAATGAACTGCATAGTGGAAGAACGCACATGAATACCAGTTGAAGAATATAAACTTAATGACTAGAAAACTTTTAAAAATAGTACGTCAAAGGGTTCCCTAAGGGTCATGAAACACATTCATCTGAAATTCAGAGGGGAAATACTATAATTATTATGTTAGGTTCTAGAGAATAAATACATTAGTTGGTTGTAGATGATGAATATTACCTATAAGGGTGAAGATTATTCCTCATAACAATTAATGCATTTCATATTTGCTGTCTGTAGAAAACAGATGCCTGACAGTCATCCTGGTTCCAATCCTAACAGATTATACTGTGTCGTGAATTATTCCTGTAATTAACACGGTAATAAAAGAATACAATTTTTATACTAACAAACAATGTTCACTCTCTAAGACGTGAATGAAGAAATAAAAGGGGATAGAAAATTGCAAGAACAGATGGAAGATTTACACACACATTAGCGGAGCAGCTAGATGGGCTCACAAGTCTTCATACTTATCACAACAGTTAACTTCCCCCTGCTGACTCCCAACCCCTACCATCCATTTGGATAAGTCCTGGAAGAGTATTCAATAAATGAAAACACCCATCATCAACTTTTTAAAAAAACTGTAGTAAAGACACATCACATAAAACTTAACCATCTCAACCATTTTTATTTTTAAGTGTACAGTTCAGTAGTGTTAAGTATATTCACGTTGCTGTGCTACTATTATCCAGAACATTTTTCATCTTGTAAAACTGAATCCCTATGCCCCTTAAACAACTCCTCATTCTCCAGACCGTGGCACCCACTATCCTACTTTCTGTCTCTGTGAGTTGACTTCTCCAGGTACCCCATGTAAGTGGAATACTAGGTTTGTCCCTTTGTCAACAGCTATTTCGCTTTGTGTGATGTCCTTAGGGTTCATCCATGTGGCATAGCATGTGTCAGAATTTCCTTCCTCTTTCAAGTTGAATAACATTGTCACAATTTTTTGCAACTAATTAGAACTCGAAACTGATTAGTGCAAAGACTAATCAATTTTTCTTTGATGCCTGTCTCCCTCTCTCTCTCCAAGTGGAGTTCATGCTGGTCCTCTGAACGGACCTCTCTCCCCCTGTTCCCGGTTTGGCCAATTCAGCTCAACCTTGGAGCTCTAGCTCACTCTCATCCAACTACTCCTGCTCCCAAACTGGCTACATAACTTGTGGATCCCAATGCAAAATGAAAACACAGGCCCCTTGCTCAAAAATTATCAGTAAGTTTTGTTTCGCACCCACATTGACAGCAGCATTATTCACAATAGCCAAAATGTTGAAGCAATCCAATGTCCTTAATGGATGAATGGCTTAACAAAATGTAGCATACACAGCTTTACAAAGCAGGGAAATACTAACACCTGCTACAGCATGGATGAACCTTGAGGACAGGTTACTAAGTGAAACAAGCCAGATATAAAAAGGCAAATATTGTGGGATTCCATTTATGTGAGGTCCCTGGAGAAATGAAACTCATGGAGACCCAAAGGAGAATGGTGATTGCCAGAGGCTAGAGGGTAGAGAAAGAGGAGTTGTTGCTTAACTGGTATAGGATTTTTGCTTTGAAAGATGAAAATACTTCTGGAGATTGGTGGCATAAGAATGTGAATATACTCAACACTACTGAATCATATTCTTAAAAATGATTGAGATGGTAAAGTTAATGTTATGTGTACTTTACTACAATTTTAAATTTTATTAAAAAATTTATTTATTTATTTGAGACAGAGTCTCATTATGTCTCCCGTGGTAGAGTGCTGTGGCATCATGTCTCACAGCAAACTCAAACTCTTGGGTTTAAGCAATTCTCTTGTCTCAGTCTCCAAAGTAGCTGGGACTACAGGCGCCCACCACAACGCCTGGCTATTTTTTTTTTTTTTTAAATTGTAGTTGTTGTTGTTTAGCAGTCCTGGGCTGAGCTCGAATCCACCAGCCCTGGTGTATGTGGCTGGCACTGTAACCACTGAGCTACAGATGTTGAGCCTTATTAATAATTTTAATACAGCAACAGCAGAACATTAAACCAAGCTCCAGGCCCTCTACACTTTAGGCTCCATGCAATATCCATGTGCAGTGAATACACAATATTAACAGATGCAGAACACTTCCAGGAGTACCTTCTGTTGCCTTTTCTTACAACACACTTGGACATTTCCATTTCTATTGGGTTTCTAATTTTCTTTTTCTTTAATAGTTCTCTTAGTTAAAGATGAAGAAGAAATAGAGAGCTAGATGTGTTATCCACATAACATACATGGCAAGGCCCTAAAAGTTCTCAGCCATTTGAAATTTTTAGCAACCGGCAAAATGTTCAAAATTCCTCTTTGGTAATAAATATTGTCAGAGAGAGAATGCCCCGGTCATATAAGAAGCAGGGCCCTAAGTATAATTGCTATAATTCTTATTTGTTCCCAGGCTGACTCTTCTTAAGACTGGATTAATTTTGTGTTGGATCACTGGCCTGTGAAGTGCTGATAAATTAAGTGATTGGTAAATACAATAACTTTCAAAGGGAAAGAGAGGCCAAGAATCCATTTTCTACTTTGGGATTATGACAAATTTCATTTCTGAAAACAGACCACAGGTTAATTTAGTTAAGATCTGATAGTCAAGTAAAAAATAAAAATCTTCTGGTGGAAGTCATCCAGCTAGTACTAGATTACTCAGCCTCTATTGGCAGTGCTGAGAGTCAGGAGAAAGATGTCAAAGGGTCACTTGAGGACAACAGTTCACATACTAACTGTGCTGCAACACCGAGCTCCCACTTAGTTTTTTCAAGAATGATGTGTGTATGCTGCCATAGGAAACAAAACTAAACACACTCTGTATATATTTTAGAAGCTCATAGGTAACACATTGCTGATTGTATAGGTCAAATACACTTAACATTTTAATTCTATATATAATAGCTAAAAGTGCGGGCTCTGGCATTCAAATCCTACCTCTACCACTCCTGGCAGTGTGATAAGAGCAATTCACTTAGCTTCTGTGTACCTCAATTTACACATCTGTAAAATAGGGATAATAATAATATTAATAACACTTATGTCATATGGTGGTTGTAGAAGTAGATGAGTTAACACACAGAAGTATTGATACTTAAAACAAAGCTTGGTACCTATTAAGTGTTCACTAAATGTTAGCCATTATTTTTCCTAGATTTAAGAATTCCCTAGATCCTGGGTTTGCTGAGTGATGGTCACAGGTGATTACAGTAGGGGAGGACACCTGACCCATGAGGCCCTAACACAGGCATGGTTGAGCCAAAAGTTTCCTACTCTAGAGAGATTGATTTGGGAAACCCAAAAATACAGCATTTCAGTTCCCAAAAATCCTGGCTATATTTCTTTCCAGGTTCCATTAATGGAACAGTTCTGTCTATTGACAATAAACTATCTTAATGAGGATAGGCTAAGTTATGCTTCAGTAACAAATAGCCCCCAAATCTCAGCAGCTTTTTACAAACAAAAGTGTACTTCCCACTCTATGTGTCCACTAAGCGTTAGCGGTGGAGCTCAGACCATCGTAGGCCTTCAGGGACACAGGCTGAAGGAGGCTTCATTTCAACCTCTCACCACAATGTCCTGAAGGGAACATGGCAGTCAGCCACACACTGGCTTTTAGACCTTCTACCTAGATGGGACCCATGTCACTTCTACTCACATTTCATTAGCCAAAGCAAGTTATATGGCCATGCCTCACATCACAGAGGAAATACAATCTCACCACGTGCCGAGGAGAGTTGCTATAGTTTATAAACAGCCCCAATGACTACTATATCCTGCTTTTATAGTTCAGCCAGTTTGACTGGGTCTCTGTGCTTTTAGAAAACAACGACCACATCGACAAAAGTATATAGGACATGTAAAACATCACTATCTGTGTACATTTCTCCCAAAACTATGCTTTTCTGCATATAACCAAATCTCAAATCTGTGCAAATAGGTGCTTTACCTGATTTTTGATTCTCCAGTTAAACAGTTACCTAGATCATCCTATTCTTTTCAAAACCAGATAAGAATAAAATATAAATACTTCAGGAATGAGGTATTTCA
This sequence comes from Loris lydekkerianus, assembly GCA_963574355.1. Taxonomy (NCBI): domain Eukaryota; kingdom Metazoa; phylum Chordata; class Mammalia; order Primates; family Lorisidae; genus Loris; species Loris lydekkerianus. The sequence continues at coordinate 13,846 of CAUYPK010042621.1, read as the reverse complement.
GGATAACTGAGGGGTTTCTGTGTGCATTTACCTAAGGATTAAACATTAGAGCATCTGAACTTAAAAAAATAATATTTTTGGATGGCAATATTTAAAATATTGGACATTTCTTTTGAAACCAAATACACATATCTAATTTAATATTTTCTTAATCACTAAAGATAAGCATTATGAATACTGGATACTATATGGTGATATCCTTGGTACCAAATAAAATATTAATTCATTCAATAAACATACCGAGTGCTATGTCAGAAACTGGTAATATGTACATGGGAAATAACACCATCCCTGACCTGAGGCAGCTGGGAAGGGCGTTTGAGCCAGATTGGATTTTTATAACTGTTTTCTTACCCCTTATTGCTATCAACAAGTCAGCCTCCACTTCTATTACCTGTACATCTTCTAATTTTTAGTTTTTAATCCTCAAAAGGTTTGGAAACAAAACTTGTGTTCTTCTCATCATCTTTTCCTTAGTTAAAAAAAAAAAAAGAAAGAAACCTGCTTCATATCAGTATGTAATTTCCTTCTGAGGGTAACAACTGATTATAAACTTAGAAAACTACCTAACTGAATTAACACTTGTGGCAAATAGCTTGTTTAAACTCTGATGTGGACAGAATTGTGTCTCCCCACAACAAATTCACATGTGAGCTCTCCTGGAGTTATATTTTTGGAGATGGGGTGTTTGGGAGGTAATTAGGTTTAGGTCATGTAGGTGTGATTAGAGCATCCCAACCCTCATGATGGGATTAGAGCCTTTATAACAAGAGACACCCAGAACTCGCCCTCCCTCTGGCATCTGAGACCTGGCAAGAAGGTGCCCATCTGCCAACCAAGACGACAGCCCTCAGCAGCATCCAGCCTTTCTGGGACCCGGTGTCAGGCTTCCAGCCTCCATAACAGTGAGAAAATATATATATCTCTGTTCTTTAAGTTACCCAGTCTATGGCATTTTGGAGCCTGAGAGATTAATACAAGCTCCAAACAGCTTATTTCTAGAGATCAATTTTATTTGTGCTCTTTCAATGTTTCATAAGTTGTTTTTCCAAACCAACTAATCACTCTAATTCCTTCACTTTTGCCTCTTAAAAGTACAAGAAGTGTTTAGCAAAATGCTACTGCCAGCTATTACCATGGGAGATAGGATATTTGGACAACAGCTTTCAAATTCAATTATATTATTCAGAAGAATATTTTGTAAACAAGCAATTGGATAATGCAGTATATAAAATGTAATATTCAGCCAAGTCCAAGCAACATTTAGACAAAAAGTCTATTAATCTAAGCCCTACTATACAAGGTACATTCTCTTAAAAGCGTAATTCTTCACCATTTTTTAAGTTTTCATGAATTCTATCAAAGTTTTCTCCATTAAATACATAGCATATATATATCCACCTGTTCTTATAATAATTTCTGAAGTTTTACAAAGAAAAGAGGTTACCAGATTAAGAAATCCTGCCCCAAAGAAAATTAAACACAAAGTGTGTTTTTTCAGCAAACTTCATTCCACTTTAAAAACGTAATGCCTAAGTGACTGGTTGTCTTGAATCAGTCTCATTCACAACCTGTGAGCTTTGTCAAACCTCTAATTCGAAGTAATATCAGATTGCTAGCCATAAAGCCATCTTCTTTAGAGTTTCATCTAAAGAAGTCTTTTTTTTTTTTTTTTTTTAGAGACAGTCTCATTTTGTCACCCTCAGTAGAGTGCCATGGCATCACAGCTCACAGCAACCTCCAGCTCTTGGGCTTAGGCGATTCTCTTGCCTCAGCCTCCCGAGTAGCTGGGACTACAGGTGCCTGCCACAACGCCTGGTTATTTTTTGTTGCAGTTTGGCTGGGGCCGGGTTTGAACCCACCACCCTCGGTATATGGGCCCAGCACCCTACCCACTGAGCCACAGGCGCTGCCCCATATTCAGTCTTTTGTTTTTTCATGAAAGGTCTGTCTTGCAGTGGTAGTATCAAAATAATCTTCCTGTCTTTATATAGAGCTCAAAATAATCAGCCCAGATAGCTAATTTATCCCAGAACTATTTACTATGTCAATACCTTGAAAATATTTTGCAAGTTTAATCCCGAAGAAGTATGGAAGTGCCCCCTTAGAAAGAGTGAAGCTAGCCTAATTCCTGGGGAGAAGAAATAGTTGTTGTTACCTTTTACAGCTAGCCATTCCATTCCCCAAAATAACTCTGTCACTGGCATATTTGCTCAAAATTCCTGTTCTTGTTTAATACAAGAGCAAAACATTTTATTTCAAAATCAAGATAAGGTTTACATTTCAGATACCCTGAAAAAAGTTAATTCGGGTAAATCACTTTAAGTTAGAAATGACTGTGGAGGGGAAATAGCAGGGAAGCAGGATTCTGGACATAAATCTGGATACTGAAGATAAAGCACAGCATATGACCCTAACTCCCAGTTTACCTAGAACAAATACCACAAGGAATATCTTAGGGATTTCAGTATCTGGAGGAGGCTGACACTGTCTCTGAACTATATTACTTCTCCACATATTTCTTTATAGAGACATATTATTTTCAACACTGTTGAGATGGAACACTTAAGCTCATTGTTTTTTGGGGTTTTTGGGTTTTTTTTTTTTGAGACAGAGTCTCAAGCTGTCTCCCTGGGTAGAGTGCCATGGCTTCACAGCTCACAGCAACCTCAAACTCTTGGGCTTAAGAGATTCTCTTGCCTCAGCCTTCCAAGTAGCTAGTACTATAGGCGCTCGCCAGAATGCCCGGCTATTTTTTGGTTGTAGTTGGCATTGTTGTTTGGCAGGCCCAGGCTGGATTTGAACCCGCCAACTCAGTTGTGTGTGGCTGGGGCCCTCCCTGCTTGAGCTACAGGCACCGAGCTGAACTCATTGTTTCTTATTTAAACCATGAATCTATTAAGATAAAAAGCAATTCAAATTCTTAATAAAAATTATTAATTAAAAATGAATTAAGAGTACAGTTTATTCAAAATTATTATTTGAAGCTAAAATTGAGCTGCTAATACAAAACAGAAACTCAGTTCAGTAGACAATAGCCAACAGTTCATAACTCAAAATTGTTTGGTTAAAGTCAATCAAGAGTTTGATTTCACCACTGTTCTTATTTTCCTTGCCTCCAAAAATACTGTTTATCTTTACATTAAACATGAAATGAAGAACGTGTTTTTGTGATTGCCTGCTTCCTTCCCATATGGGTTACACCACATTTTCATACACTTGAATATAAAATTTCTGCAGTTCCACCACATGTCCACTAGAGGCCTGTGAAGATCTTTTTTCCCCTACCACGTAGTGTCTCATAACCAAAAGCGCCAGAATTAGAACAAATAAGAAATATTGATTAAACATCAGTAAAGTAACGATCAAATTGATAGGTAACATCAAAATAAGTATCATAATTGTGGCAAATATCATCAAAATGCAATACAATTTGATAACTCCAAGATACTAAATGCAAAACTTACAAAACTGATATGTAAGCAAAAATAAATAAATAATTAAATAAACAAACAAACAAACAAACAATTAAATAAGAAAGAAAGAAAAAGAAAAAGGCAGTTAAAAGAAGGAGGGTTTCTAAGGGTTTAGCAACCATTCTAAAAGGCCATGAGCCTCTGGCAGGTTCTGGAAGTACCTACCAAATGGTGAAGCAGCTGGAATACAAATTGCCAGCATTCTGTACCAGCTTTTGAGGAAAGAGGCTTGCAGGTCTTCAAATGCGTCCTAAATCAAAAGTCATGCAATGGACAGAGGGAGGCTTCCCCGGTGAGAAAGGAAACAACAGCGTAATTTAAGCAGATGGCCTGAGAAGGGACTTCCTAGATAGTGACTCTAGGGAAGTAAACAGAGGAAGACAGATGAGACGGGGCCAAGACACTGGGAGGCCACAGACCAGCACAGACCTTACAGTGAAGACTGTGGTCACTCACCACTTCAGGGGAGAGAGGATGACTTAACGCAAAACACCTAACATACTCCATTTTCAAAGACAACTACAAGATTGCGTGCGTAATCTTACTGGAAGGATGAGATGCCCCTGTGACAGTCCCCCTCCCATCCTGTCATACTCAAAACTGGGCTTTGTGTCATGGCCTCTTCAAACAAATAGAAGCAAAAAAAAAACATTACAACTCTCATCTATCATGCTGAGTGTGCGCACGTGAGCACAGGAGCCAGCATGCACACAAGCACACACGCTACGTCCAGTCTATTTACAGAAATGGCCTGGTTTTCACTAGCTTTGCTTAATTAGCAATCAGAAGAGTTGTATGGGATTGAAAGAAAGAACCCTTTGTTTGGAAAATCTGTGAAAATATTCCCTCAGAAGCTTGTAACTTTCCTTGCACATCACCCTGGCCCTGAGGACAAGCTCTTGTGCCAGGAGCTTCTCTGAGTCACACAGAGCCCACATTCAAAGGCAACTCTCCTTGTCCCACAGGAGTTAAGCCTTAATGGGCTTACAATTTGCAGGCTTTTTTGGAGAATGGCTGAGTGGTTGTTGTTTGCTGCCAGAACTGGAGCAGAGACAGACCCCAGTGCATCCCACAGCTGTCGTGGCTGTTCCGGCTGCTCCATCGGAGGCCACAGTTGCCGGAGGCATTTCAAAGACAGTGAGAACACAGGGAGACTTTATGAGTCCTGGAAGTGCATTTGCAATTATTGAGAGCAGATGGTCAGTCCACATGGGGAAGAAGGAGATTGGAGCCGTCCTTCTGCAGTGGAGACCGTGGCAAATGGTTAATTCACCAAGTCTGATGGTCCCCAACTAAATCCTGAATGGGAAAAGTATTCAGCTGTAAAGTAAGACGATCTTCGGCTGCTAGTCAGCTTTACTGTCACACTCCTGATTTCTAAACCTAAACAATCACAACTTGGACAGGAAAAAGCCAGTACATGCACATCTTACCTTGGTCAAAAAGAAAAACGGGCGTGGTCCTTCTGGTGAGATAGAGGGACTGCTCAGCCTGGCCCCGGGCTTCCCAGGGCTGTCTGCCTGAAAACAGCCTCCAGTGTCACTTTATCCAGCCCCTTCTTTCCCAAAAATCTTCATTTTAAACTAAGAGTGGGTGGTGGAACACTGTTTAATGATTCTGAGCCTAGCGATGTTATAAACTCCTTTTGCAAGCTATACCCACTTGTTTCTCATCATCCTTTCCGGTCAAGGGCTGCTTTTGGACGCAGGGAATTCTCTTTTGCTGAAATCTCAACCTATTTCCTGTTAGCCTCTTGTTGATTCATCTGAGAATCACATTATCTCTAAACACTGTTTATTTAACTAGTTGTGATGTCTAAGGCCAGCCCTACTCATTTTGCATCTGAATAATTTCTTCCTTTCATGGGAAATACTCTTAAGTACCCCTGAAGAGATAGAAAGTGCCAGGGGGGATACAGAACTACCACAGTAAGACGCTAAAAATCTGCTGAAGGAAACAGAAACGTTCAGGAAAGAATTCTAATGCCTGAGTAGGGCTAAGATGGAGGCATAATCAGAATGCTGTGGGCACGTAAGGAAGACAGAAAATCATATTTATTTCTTATTGGAGAGACTGGGACATTAATTTTGAAGGAGAAGTTAAGTGGGTGATATACCATACCAGTTTTAAAAGTGAAAGTTGTGCCTCTTAGTTGGCCACACTAACAACGCAAGACAGTTCTAACTCAGGTTTGTCCCAAGGGCGCGACACAGTGGGAGGAGGCTGGCAGCTGTAATGAGGAGGCTGCACCGGCCCTAGAGCTGGTGACTTATGCCATCCAGCATATGGCCTTGGGGAGGGGTCAAGACAGACAGGATGGCAGGGGCAGGCTCTTATGGTATAACATGGTGCACAAAGCACCAGGAAAATGAGCCTCGGTCTGGCAAAACACAGGTGGTGACGGAACAGCTTTCTTTCTTTCTTTTTTTTTTTTTTTTTTTTTTTTTTGAGACAGTATATCACCCTTGATAGATTGCCGTAGCGTCACAGCTCACAGCAACCTGAAACTCATGGGCTTAGGTGATTCTCTTGCCTCAGCCTCCCAAGTAGATGGGACTACAGGAGCCTGCCACAACGCTTGGCTATTTTTTATTTTACTTTTTTGTAGTTGTCATTGTTGTTTAGCAGGCCAGAGCCAAGTTCAAACCTGCAAGCCCCAGTGTACGTGGCCCATGCCCTGAACACTGAGATACGGGAACCAAGCCTGAACAGTTTTCTTTGAACTGGACACGGGCCCTAAAGCTTTACAACCCTAAGACCTCTACAGTGTACCCAGGGGAGCTTACTCTGGCCAGCAGCACTGCCCTGTAGCCAGGGGACTTGGGGAAGGGATGGAAGAAGGAATGGATTTGGAGTTGTTATATTTTGAACCCTCACCTCCACCTCAAGTTGAAGGGTGCCAGATCAAAAGACCTGCAGCATGCTCTCACTTTCGCTGTCTTACTTGAGAGCTCCACATAGACCCGGGGGAAAGGAAACTAACTATGTGAAGAATGGCCTGGTCCCATGGCCAGCAGGGCAAAGCTGGGACTCCAATTTGCAGAGGCCCTTTCTGACTGCAGACACAGGGCCTTTCTCAAACTCTCAAGATGTCTGAACTCGGATGAGCACAGGGGCTCACACCTATAATCTTAGCACTCTGGGAGGCTGAGGCAGGTGGATTGTTGCAGCTCAGGAGTTCAAGACCAGCCTCAGCAAGACTGAGACCCTGTTTCTACTAAAAACAGAAAAACTAGTGGGGAGTAGTGGTGCATGCCTTAGTCCCAACTACTTGGGAGGCTGAGGCAAGAAGATTGATCAAACCCAACAGTTTGAGGTAGCTGTGAGCTATGATGATGCCATAGCACTTTACCCAGGGTGACAGAGTGAGACCTTGTCTAAAAAAAAAAAAAGAAAGAAAGAGAAAAGAAAAAAGATATCTGAACTTTACCTGAAACTTTGAAGATTTTAACAACCTCATGATCCAGTGTCATTTTAGTATACACTTGTCCCTTGCTATCCAGGGCGCATTGGTTCCAGGCTTACCTACCCCACTCTGTACCAAAATCCACAGATGCTCAAGTCCTAGATATAAAATGGTACAGTGTTTGCACATAGCCTAGGCACGTTCTCTAGAATATTTTAAATTATTTCTAGATTAACTATAACACCTAATACAATGAAATGCTGCATAAACCATGATTATACTGTATTGGTTTTTAATTTGTATTATTTATTGCTTTATTTATTTATTTATGTATTTTCAAATATTTTTGATCCAGGATTGGTTGAATCAGTGAATTTGAAACCTGAGTTTGGAAAAGCCTGAGTTGTGTTCTGCTCCCAGTCATCTAGACCCCCAGTTAGTGTATTAAATCTCATGTGCTCCAAGGCAGACGAAAAAGCAATCACTCAATGTATAACACCCCCCCCCCCCATCTCCTCTATTTCCCTCCAGTCTCAGAAGTCTCAGCCACGTACTTTAAGTACCACCCAACACTGAAGGCACCCACCGTCGGAGACGTTGCAGATGCGTCGAAGATACGTAGGATCATATTTGCACACACACTGGCTTATAAGTTCATGTATAAGTAGAAAATTACACCAGGCTGGTTGTGTCTGAGTCCACTCTCTTAAGAGATGCTGGACGTCTCCCCCTGGAGGTGGAGTGCTGCTGCCTGGCCCCACTCCTCTGGTCTTAAGCTGATGACTCTGTCTCTTTGTCCTCACAGGGCTCTGAATTTTGTTCTTCAGAGGAAATCCTCTTGAAGCTGCAGGTTTCCAGTCCAGGCTGTTTCAAAGGTTCCTCTCTCTCGCTAGTGTCTCCTCTGTCCATTCACGGGGCTCTCCCAAACCCTTCCCTAACTTTCCCCCATGCACACAGCCATGATCATGAATTCCTCATCAGTAACATGAGGCCACTTGATATTCACCCACCTGATACGATTTTGAGAAAATTAATTAAGAAGTGTGAGGGAATTTTTGAATAATATGAAACAATAGGCCAGTTTGTTACTTTTTTTCTTTTTAAAGACAGCTAAATCATTCAGCATCTAAGAAATTTACCTAACTTTGGTCTAAGGAAGGTCATCTCCTCTGATATGTCAGTTTCCTGTGTGTAAAGCCAGGACAATCTTTGCCCTGGGTCACTGGGATCCCCAGGCTTAATTACTTAGGGCTGAAAAATGCTATGAAGAAAAAAAAAAAACAGCTTCATAAATGTTCCATGAGAACGATCGAACACATCAAAGATACTTTGTGGTATCCTAATTTATTCTCTAATTTCTCCTCCATTCATTTATCTTGTACGAAAAAGTCATTAGTGATAAATTTATGTATATTTCTTTTTGTTGTTGCAGTTTGGCCAGGGCTGGGTTTGAACCTGCCACCCTCGGTATATGGGGCCAGCGCCCAACCCACCGAGCCACAAGCATCACCCAAATTCAAGTGTATTTATCTGCTTTTATTTCTTTTTAAGATTTAAAGAATCTTAAGTATTATCACAGAAAATACAAAACAGCTCAGAAAATTTCTTCCTTACAGTCTCTTTGAGATACTAATATAGTAGTTCTCCAAGTGAGGGGCCTTACACCAGAAGCATCAGCAATACTTAGGCCTCTTGTTCCAAAAATGTACACCAAGTTAGATTGCTTATCGTAGCTCAATTTACAATCACCAAGATAAGGAAACAACTTAAATGCCCATTAATCCAAGAACGGATTAATAGAATATCGTATATGTATGACATGGAATACTATTCAGCCATAAAAAGATGGAGACTTTACATCTTTTGTATTAACGTGGATGCAGTTGAACCACATTCTTCTTAGTAAAGCATCACAAGAACGGAAAAAGAAAGTATCCAATGTACTCAGCACGAACGAGAAGCCAGCAGATGCTCTAATTCATGTCCACAAACGAGGAAATCTCAATTTGATTCAAGTTGGGGGGAAGGGGAGGAGTGGGGAGGGAGAAGAGAGGAGAAGGGGCAGATGGGAGTGTTGCCATTGAATGGGCACAATCTAAGGGTATATGGCACACTTCCTGGGTGTGGGAATGGACACAACTCCGTGAGGGACTCTCCCTAACAAATGCAAACATTGTAACCTACTTGTTTACACCCTCACATTAATCAGAAAGGAAGGAAGGAAGGAAAGAGAGGTGCAACAGGGAACCCCAGGGCACTGCAACAAACTCAGAGGGGTGCCCTGGGATATTTTAAAATTTTGACAGACTCATAGACACTGGACATCTGTCAGCCACTACTAGTTCAAGGTAGGTCATGCTTTCACCATGAGATCCTCTCAACAGGGTTCCTTTCCAGGAGGTCATTTTGTGGGAAGCTGGGTTTTGGCAGTTGCTGTGACAAAAAGCAAGGGCTGTGTGAAAATCTGTGTCACACAGAAAATAAGGGAGGTGACAGCCAATCTGAATCTCAGGTTTAAGAAACCGTGCAGTGTATAACACATCCCATTCATTATTCACTGTGGTTATCAATAATAAAATATTTTTCTTTCAATTTAGGGTATTTAAAAACCAGCTACTAAGTTGTTAGGATATGGATACTTCTTTAAGTTGTTTCAACCTAACTTCTTAATAAGGGCGACAGTCAGGTATTTCCTTCAGTATGAAGTCTGGCCACCTAAGTCAACTAAGAAAAAATTACGGAGATATGGAGGGCACCATGAACCAAGAAAGTCTGGAAACTTCTGACATTTACATGCTACAACTGTGAATTCCTGAGCCCATCCAGACTTACTGAATCATAAACTCTGAGGGCGCAGTGATCTGTGTTCTGACTGGGCCTCTGGGTGATTCTAGGTCAAGTTTGAAAAACACTTCAGCAGTACATATCCTAAAGTAGCAGGTGTGCTTGGCAGGTGGATCTTCCCTTGGTAAATTAACATCAGGCCAATCTCACAGTTTGAATTAAAAAGTACAGATATGGCCCAACTGGGTCAAAAACACCCCCAAAATTAATTTAGGTAAATGCATACGTGCATATTTCTTCCTGTCTTAAAGCTCATTCTACACTTTTAAAAATGACAAAAACTTAGCTGTTTTCATTAGAAATTGTGAATCATTTGTGCATTATCTTTATCTTTGGCATTTTGGAAACCCTCGATGCCTCTTGATTTTTGCAAATGGAATCATTCTATTATCGAACATTTCCGAGTGTTGAGAATGAATCGTATCATTTCTTTCAGAAGATAAGATTTATGGTGGGCCGGTTAGGCATGATTCAAGATCTTTGACATCATCTGATTTGCGTTCTTTTCTGACTTAATAATAGCAGAACACACCTCACACCCGCTGTTGGCGTTTCTGTGACATGGAGTATGAAAGGAGAAGGTGGGAGAAGATACGGGTCTGGTGGAAACACATGGCTGTTTGAGTGTTAGAGATTTTTCAGGAAAATCTCCTGTGCAGAGTAGCAGATCTCAGTATTTCATCCCAGTTAATCCTCTTAAGCTTTTGTACATATGCAGAGGTTTCCAAACTTTTGAGCACTAAATCAGGAGCTTTCAGCAGCAATCTTCTTTGGGAGCCCCTATTTCCTTAGCAATATGGCTATCAAATGCTGAGCTTAAGAAAGCTGCCCAGTAAGGCACAGCTAGTTGGATACAAGGGGGAAAAAAATCCTTGTTAGCTTGAATTCTCGGATACTGGAATGATTGTAAGTGTTTGACCTTGAGGTGACCTTGAGGTGACAGCAAGAGAACGCATCAGGCATCAGCTGGTCCTCAACCCCTGGAGAACAGTGAACACTGTAACTTACAGTCACTCTCTGGCTCACAACAGCTACTCAATTGCTTTTTTCAGTGTTGTTATGTTACTGGATACATTACTTTTTAGAAATTAAATTGTGGGCTCGGCACCTGTAGCTTAGTGGCTAGGGTACCAGCCACATACACTGGAGCTGGCAGGTTTGAACCCAGCTTGGGCCTGCCAAACAATAATGACAACTACAAGAATAAAATAGCTGGGCGTTGTGGTGGGCACCTATAGTCCCAGCTACTTGGGAGGCTGAGGCAAGAGAATCGCTTAAGCCCAAGAGTTTGAGGTTGCTGTGAGCTGTGATGCCACAGCACTCTACTGAGGGTGACACAGTGAGACTCTGTTTCAAAAAAAAAAAAAAAAATTAAATTGTGGTCATCTTCTGGAGGTCAGTACGAATTCATTCATTTCTCCTAAACATTTCAATCTCCTCTTCAAAGTTTAAGATTTTTTGAACACTGATTCTCACCTGAAATTCTTTCTTCCCCTAGATGTATATACCCTATTAAATTATTATATTTATATATAATTATATTATATTATTATATACCTTATTAAATTACTTTTGCTTTTCTTTGTTCTGTTTTCTTCCTTCTCCTTTTTCCAGTACATATACTTTCCCTAAGATCTGCACATTAACCTCTTCTCTTTTCTTCCTATACCAGCCCTCTACAATCTCATCCATACTAAGGAATTCCACTTTCTCCTGGTGTCATGCTACTCTCTTTCCACACTCTGGACCTTCTGAAAATTCACCCTTGTTCTCTTTCCACATCCCAGTCTCAGATTTCCAACTCCATCTAACTATCAAATTCACCCTGATCTAAAGCAAACTCATTATCTTGACCAAGAGTCAGATTTGTCCTCTTGACACACTCAATATTCCTTTTTTTTTTTTTTAAATTAAATCATAGCTGTGTACAATAATGCATTCATGAGGTACAATGTGCTGGTTCCATATACAGTCTGAAATATTTTTACCAAACTGGTTAACATAGCCTTCATGGCATTTTCTTAATTATTATGTTCAAACCCTTATACTCTACTGGAGCCAGCACTCTCAACTAACAAGCTTTAAAAAAAAAGAAATCATGACATCATCTTGTAATCTTTATTTTCTTTGGCCCTAACTTTTAATCAGTTCAGAAATTCCCAAAACATCTATAGATAGAGTACCTGCCAGCTGAAGGCACTGTATTAGTGCCAAAGATCTAAGACTTGGGCCCTGCCTTCAGCAAGGCAAACAGACCTTGCTCTTCAATACCGTATTCCTCCTTTCTGTTCGTTATTCCACTGACCAGTTTTGGAGAAGCCTCACTTTCTACCTAAACTGTTGCAACGCACTCCGTTTTGCTCTTCTTGCTCCCAGCATCTTGCTTCTTTGGGTAATTCAACTCCGTGGTTCTAGAACAAATTCCAGGATCACTGCAGTGTGATCACTTCATCAAAAACTTCTAAACTTCCCTCACCACCACCACACACCTTCATGCTAGACGACTGTTTTTAAGGCACACCTGCCGTAACCTCTACTGATGAGCTGGGAAACACTATGTGCTCTGAAAAGAAGATTTTTTGCTTTTAGAATAAACTGTGCCAATTGGGTTGACAGAGATTTTCTGTGGCTCAGAATCGAATGAAGCATCCTACTTGGTGATCAAAAGCAGAGCGTGCAAAATTCAGAGAATTCTTCATTACTGTTTGCAGCAATTCTACGTCAGCATTTTCACAAAAAGAGGTCAAATTATGTCTTTCAATGTCACATCGTACGCAAATCACCCACAGTAACTGATCAGAATTACTCCTCAACACAGTAGTAGAAAGAAGTCGGTGCTTTGAGACTAGCCCTTCCGCTGAGTAGTCACGGGCAACGTCGATCACTTGCCAGCTCAGATAATCAAAGACTCTCCATTAGATAACATTTACCTTCCTTTCATTTACTAATATGTAAACACAGCACCACACAAAGCCCTGAGAATTCAACAGTGAATGCAGCAAATGCAATCACAACTCCCTTGGATATTTTTTTTCTTGTTGGTCCAACTACCAGGCTGGTTTCAAAGGTAAATCCAGTTGGCAAAACTAAAGATTTATAAAGACTAAAGATCCACTTGGCCCTGAGGTATTATAATGGACTAAGATGGGCTTCTCAAGAGATTAGAATAAGGATGGGGTCAAATGAAGTAGAAGCTTTGTGGAAAATGAATATACCTATATACTCGAGTATAAGCCGAGTTTTTGTGCCGAAAATCCCGAACTCGGCTTATACTTGGGTCATACAGGTTATTTGATTCCGTGCGCCGCACCTAATCAAATGCACGTAGTCTCCAGTCGTCTTCTGCCGTCTGCTTGAGGGGGCGGTGCTTCAGCTCAGTCCACAAGTCGCGGCTGAGCTGAAGAAGTAGGCGGCTGAAATGAACTGTATTCCACTGAACTATTTAACCCACAATATTTAATGGAACATTTAATTAAGTGAAAACCCCATTTAAGGCAGAAAAGTCTTGTAAATAAATGTTTATAAATCCTGAATCCTTATAATCAGGGGTTTTGGAGTATAAGGATTCAGGATTTTTAACCATTTATTTACAATGCCCAACTGACAAAAGTTGGAAATCTAAAGAAGCCTGACATAGAACTGATAACAAAGTGGGTTCGTGATGCATGGGAAGATATTCCAGAGGAAATGGTGCAATGCACCTTCAAGAAATGCGGCATTAATAATGTGATGGATGGCAGTGAAGACTGTGCTTTGTATGAGACCGATAGCAGGGATGATGATATCTCCGAACTCAGTGATGATGACAATGTCTATGCTGATACCCTCACATCAGATACAGCTGACGCTCTGTTTGGACATACAGATGATGAGGAGGAGGAATCCAGTTTTGAAGGATTTTAACCCTTGTGATTTAGCTTGATTACCTGTTAAGCTACGGTTTTAAAGTTTTAAAGGTTTTTAAATTTAAAGTTTAAAGTGCACTTTATTTAAAGTTTTAAAGTTGTTGTTGCTAGTTTACAGTTTTTCTTTAGCAATAAATATTGAAAAGCATTTAACCTACTGATTCCTCAATTATTGTAATTGTTTTGGGTATATATTTTTATTTTTGAAATTTACC
>CAUYPK010042619.1:0-86366 GCA_963574355.1 Loris lydekkerianus | reverse complement strand
ATTCCTGGGTTGGTGGGCACTTAGGCTGTTTCCACATTTTGGCGATTGTAAATTGAGCTGGGATAAACGGTCAAGTACAAGTGTCCTTATAATAAAAGGATTTGTTTCCTTCTGGGTAGATGCCCAGTAATGGGTAAAATCTACTTTTCTTTTCAAAAACCTGTATTTCTTTGGGAACCTCGACTCACTCTTGTGAGTTTTTATGATTGCTTCATTCCAGTCTCTGCAATGGTGAAATCATTATGCAGTTAATTCATCCTTTGAAGCCCCACTTCACTATTCAGCCAATATGTGCTGTATAGCAGTTCAGTGTTTGTCTAAACCTTGGTTTAGTGTTTTTCTAAACCTTGTGCTGCCTTGCTGTTATTGATCAAACTGTGGGAAGGTCATGGGCTCACTTAGGCCTCGGGGACTTAGGAGACCTGGATTAGGATCCCTGCATTACTGTCAACTAGTTATATGATTTGGGCCAACTTTTTCTCAGAGTCTTCCTTTCCATAGCTTTCAAAGGAAATGCTTCAGTTATAGAGGGAAGTCTCCACTAACACTTAGAGGAGGGGAAGGATGCGGAGATGAGAGGTGCGAATGTGCCACCACCCTCACTTCCGGTGTCTCCAGTATGGTGAGCCTGGTGCCGAACTGATTGTCATCCTGCTGGTTAAAGAAACCCACCAAGTCCTCCCCAGTTGCTAACTAAAGCCACTAACTAAGCTTAGCTGTCAAGGAAAGTTCTGATAATTCTTTAAGATTATTTACCTTAAAACTGATTTAGAACTGACACCAATGCCTCCCCACCCCAGATTTTCAAGCACTCTGCTAGCTCCAATTAGAATTAGTAGGTCAATTAATTGTGTGTTCTGCATTGTCACATTGCATTGGTTTATAACACATCCTTAAAATTGGTGCTTGAGCTATCTGCATTACACAGGAGCCCAACAGTGGGCTGACCTGATGACCAAAACCAAAAAAAAAAAGGTGAAAAGGTGCCATTTCCTCCCTCACCACTCCCCTGAGGGAGGAGCTTCTGTTGTCCCTGTGTTTTTCTGCCTGTCCTTTGCAACCTTTTTCTTCAGAGCTCCCGGCCTAGTGGGAGGGTAGATCGGCATTCTGCTGCCTGCAGGCCCTGAAAGGCAAGCACCCCACTAGGAGCGGCCTCAGATGCGTCTGAACTCTGCAGAAAGTGCTCAGTGGTCTCACTGTGCATCACAAACTGGAGGGCAACCTCGGGCATTTTCTGGGGTATTTGAGTCTCCCTGTTTCCGTGGTAGGCACCAACTTGAGAACCTAACCCACGATAATGGAAACTCTTCTGGACTCACAGTCTGCCGCCAACTTCTCCAAACATGTGCAAACCAAGGTTAAACCCTAGGTTGCTGAGAGATGGCAGTGCCATTCAGAGCAGAGGCTGCTGAGTTAGGCTTCATTCACCTCCCCATGGTGACACCCAGGCCTTGCCTCTTCCCAATAGGGGGAGGCTGCCGGCTACAGGAAGGAAGGCAGTGCGCAGGTGACATCTCTCTTTATTCAGCCCTTTTTCTGTCTTAATATGTCTTCTCTGTTCTCCAGGCAACCACTGAGTGTATCATTTATCGGCTAATAAGTTGTCTGACAAGATAGCCACTCTGTACCTAATTGTTCAGTTTATTTATGTATTATTGATGAGCCCGGACTTGAACTCTGATTCCCTTGGAGGCTGCTTGATAAATCTCTCGGCTAATCCTACAATGCTGAATTACCTGCTGGCACATGAGACGAGACGGGACATCGCTTTTACTTTGTATTCCTAAAAGGTCCTGGATGTACATTTCAATGTCTGCATTTAACAGCAAGAAACAAAATAGGACACATAATTCAAATTGCTCTTTGAGCTTAAATTACAAAAAGATATAAATCACATCCCTCGAATCACTTCCTGGCTCTGGAGGCTTATTCCAGCCACATTGCTTGAAGTTTTTTTGTTTGTTTGTTTGTTTGTTTTTGCTTAAAGTTATTTTGAACTGCAGGAACTGAGCACCAAACTGTGGTCTCACTTGCTTTTCTGCACTTTCATAGGCAGCTGATGGCATTGCATTCCAGCGCTGCTATTGACTCAGAATCTATATTCTTTTTCTAAATCCTGCAGTAGTTTTCTGTAGACACTATGGTTGAGACACCAGCCCTCAGCCCTTAATACCACAAAGGTTTTTCTTCTTTTTTACAATGCCTCCCCTGATTAGCAGAGCGGTGAGTACTTCCCCAAGTGCCCTCTCTGTGCCGTCTGTTTCACTCATCAGTAGATTTAAGTGATGGTCCTTAAGTACTATGTTTAAAAAGAGTAGTGGGGATTTTCAAATGAGCTTATTGAAGTGCGCCAACATTTGAACGTAGCATTTATTATCATAAGGGATTAATATTTGAACAATAATCAGAGCCCGTAAATTATAGATCAACAGTTGAGAATTCTTTGTCCCTTGCAAGATTTATTACTATTGATGAATCATTCTAGGGCTGTCTATGCTCTTACCAGAGGAAGAAATGGAGTTTTTAAACATGGGAGGGCTTCTTGCAAACTTCAAACATGTTTGCAACTTGTTTGCAAAGCCCAGAGAGGAGGGAATCACCACAGAAGACACTTTGGACATCATTTAATCCTTTCACCAGAAAGCAGAGATCTGTGTGGTCGGCTGACCTCTGACCCTTGAACTAGACGATTTGTCAGAAAAGTTATACCAGTCCTGCAGCTAATACTTTGACAGTTTGTTCACCATGGATTTTTTAAAGCTATTTTTAAAAACAGTGGTAAAACACACACACACACAAATTTTATGGTATATAAAATTTATCATTTTGAAATGTACAGTTGAGCAGCGTAACGTATATTAATATCACCCTGAGACCAGTGTCCAGAACTTGTTTTATTTTGAAAAACTGAAACTCTATACCCATTATGAAACAATAACTCCCTATCCCCTCAACCCCTCTGCAGACAACTGCCATTCTACTACTGTCTGTATAAATGTACCTTCTTTAGGTACTCGTGCAAGTGAGATCACGCAGTGTGTGTTTTGTCTTTTTGGAGCTGACGTAGTTTACTTAGCATAACATCTTCAAGGTTCCTCTAAATGGTAGCAGGTGTCAGAATTTCCTTCCTTTTTGAAGCTGCATAATATTCCTGAGTGGGGTGTGTGTGTGTGTGTGTCTGTGTAATTTATCTATTATGACTTACGTTGACTGATGAATACTTGAGTTGCTTCCACGTTTTGGCTTTTGTGAGTCAGGTGCTGTGGATATGGGTGTGTATGGATCTCTTTGAGACTCTGCTTTCAGTTTCTTGGGTAAATACCCAGAAGTGAAATTGCTGAATCACATGGTAACGCTCTGTTTAGCTTTCTGAGGAGCTGTCATTCTGTTTTCCATAGCAGCTGCCCCGTTTTACTTTCCCACCAGTGAGGCACATGGGTTCCAGTTTCTCCACTTCCCTGGCAACACTTACGGCTTTTTTATTTTTATAGTAGCCGTCCTAATGTGTGTGAAGTGGTATCTCCTTGTGGTTTTGATTTGCATTTCCCTAGTGATTAGTGATGTTGAACATTTTTTCATGTACTAGTTGCCATGAGATACACGATTTATAAATATTTTCTCCCATTCTGTGGGTGGCCTTTTTACTCTGTTGACTGTATTTTTTAATGCATAGAAGTTTTTAGCTTTGATGCAGTCCAACTTTGATATATTTTATCTTTTGGTTCCCTGTGCTTTGGTGTCATAGCTAAGAAATGGTTGCTGAGTCCAGTGTCGTGAAGCTTTCCTCGATCATGATGGATTTTCCTCATTAATTTTTATTTTTAATATTATATTAAAATGTCATTTGTCTTGACTGCTCAGTTCTCCAGTAGTCACTTGAGTTTTTCTTCCAAGGCAAATTGGCCTCACCTTAGTCGCTCCCTGGATTTCAGGGACAAATATGGAATGAACCAAGTCATTCATTTGCAGTGAAGGGAGCTTTTCAACTGATGGGCCAATTGCTTCCATGTGCACCTTGCAAACCCAAATGAGGAATTTCTAAAATATACTCACTGCCTGTGATCTTTAAGGTAGCATTGGGCTTACACAACACTTTTTACAGATGAACCTCTATGGGAAAAAAAGGGAGGTGATTATTTCACTGGTAAATAAACCCCAAGGTGTACACTGGTACAAGAACAAAGAGGCATTGAGGAAAATATCACCAAAATGGATTTTACATTCCTAGTTGGGTGGTGCAATTATTTTTATTTATTTGAGTTAATTTTTATGGAGTTCTACAGATTCTCAGTGATTGATGACCGTCTTGCTTGTATAGGTTTGGCAGTATCATGATTTCACTTTTACATATGAAGAATTTGGGGCTCCAAAAGTTTGTTTCCCTTTTTTTTTTTTAAAGGTTTCTTGGCAGTAACAAGATGGAATACGGGTTTGAGCCTAGAAGCTTTAACTCTTGTCAGTGGTTCTCAAAGTGTGGTTCTTGGACCAGCAGCATCAGCATGACCTGAGAACTTGTTAGACATGCAAATTCTCAGCTGTCTTTCCTGATTTCTCTGACTCAGAGACCTGGGGAGTGGTCCAGCAATCTGCATTTTTAACAAGCCTCTTGGGGAATCCTGCTGTAGGTTCCTGAGCGGGAGCCACCATTCAGCACAGCGGTGCACGTGTAGGCCCCAGACTAGACTTGAGCCTACAGCCTCAACGCTGTAAGCTAGTAAAGTGAGACACAAGCACAAATGGCCTCGGCAGACAGTGACACTGATGCCAGAGAAACCCCAAGAGAGAAAACGCTCTGATTCAGAGGAGGGATCAATCCCACTCTGGTTTGAGGTTGAGGGAAGACCGTGGAAGGATGGTTGCGTCTGGATACTTGGTGGTAAACTACGACCGTCCAGCCAGAGGAACCACAGAAATAATCACAGAGAGGATGGAAGTGGAGCTGTCAGAGGGCTCGTGGGGCGGCGGTTTGGGCAGTGGCTCTAGATTCACTGAGCTAAGAGTAGATGGCAAAAAACTTTGGGCATCAGAATAAGAAAAAATGGTTTTATTCAATTGGCAGCTAAGAAGCCAGGGTATATTTTTGAGCAGGGCAGAGCCATACTTTAAGCTGCAGTTGAAGAATTTTATTCCCAGGATTACCCTGGATGGATTGCATTGAAGAGAAGCCAGAGCTGGAAGAGACCCATTAGATGATGTGTCGACAGACCAGACAAGGAGTGAAAAGGGCACGGATTGGGAACCAAGTGGTGGGAATGAACATTTGGGATCTATAGCCTGTGGAACTTTGTATGCAAAGGAAAGAAAAGGATTCATGAGATATTACAAGCTTCAGTGACAAAAGAGCATGAGTTGTACCGTCAGTAAAAATAGAGGCCCCCTTTTAGGAAGGAACAGAGCTGAGCCTTGAGCACAGCCAGCTTGGGATCTTGACAGGTTTCTCTGATGCAGAACTCCAGTCAGGCTAAGTGTGGAAAGATGGAGCTGTGAGGAGGGATCCTTTCTGAGAAGATGTTGAGTCTTCTCTGTAGAAGGGACTCCTTCCTGAGAAGAGCAGGAGGTAGCTGTGCCTGGGGAAACATTCAAGGGCGAGGGAAGGGTACTGGGGGTACAGAGGAGCCTGCTGAAGAGGTCGACAGGAAAGTCAAACACTGAGAGATCCAAGGAGGGGCTGCTTGTCCATTCTGAAGGTAGGAAGGACAGTGGAGGTGCCAGCCCAGCATGCCGGAGGTCAGGAGACTGCTGCTGTCTCTGCCTGGAACGTTCCTTCACCATCGTCTCTGACATCTGTATTTATTCAGTGCTTTTTTCAGTGTATTTATTCTCACGTGTAATGTCTCCCCACTTTTACAGAGAGAAACAGTGAGGTATTGAGCACATACACAGAGGCAGAGCCAAAGTACCATGTCCCCAGCTACAGATCCTAGCTACAATGCTGTATCTTTTTTTTTTTTTTGAAACAGAGTTTTAATTTGACGCCCTTGGTAGAGCGCTGTGGCGTCACAGCTCACAGCAACCTCCAGCTCTTGGGCTTAGGGGATTCTCTTGCCTCAGCCTCCTGAATAGCTGGGACTACAGGCATCCACCACAACGTCCAACTATTTTCTTTATTATTGCAGTTTGGCTGGGGCTGGGTTCGAACCCACCACCCTCGGCATAGGGGGCCGGTGCCCTACTCACTGAGCCACAGGCGCCACCCAGATGCTTGTATCATTTTTAATGTGTACTGGCCACGTCAGAAACAGGACAAAAGCCACTATAAATTTTTCTTTGTCTGTTTTACTTAATGGTATCAATATAGAATGAGAAAGAAAAGTACTTTTAATGCAAAAATATCCATGTATTTACATGAATTGCCCTTCGGTAGCTAGAAACTGGAAATCTTAAAAATTACGAAGAATTTTATACGGGACAGAATGAAGTGGAAGTTTTGGCAGTTATCTGGTAAATAGATCATTGAGACAAAAATAAATCGATTTGCTGGTTTGGAATATCTGGTGTGGCTGTTCATATTCATCAAATTAATACAATCATTGCCGATTCTCTGCTTTGTGGCAACATAGCCTGGAACAAATGGAATTTTTGTCCAGATGATATAAATTTAGTCACTTGCAAACATTCCTGGTCACTAACCTAGAAAGACTATTGGGGATAGTTGGAAATGTTCCCAGAAATTCGGTTTGGGTATGGAACAGTGTAAGAAGTATACTTGAGGTATCGCCTCTTTGTGAAATCACCTACTGACATTTTAATCCATGTACAATCCCATATCTACTTACAGATATTTCTGGAAGGTATCATGTCAAACACTCAGAGCATTAAACAGGCATATCATTTTCTGTAGCCCTTCCCTAATGTTAATTTAAGGAAAATCCAATTAATTCTCAGTGTGGTGGGGACTCTGAGTAGGATTTTAGGCCAGAGCTTTATTGTCAGAAATAGCACCTTTTTAGAGGTGGATTTAGGCAGTATTGGCTGGAAAGAATCCTCTTAATCATATAGACAAAAAAATACTTTGAAAATTTTAAAGAGAGCACAGGTTTTTCTCCGTTTGACACTACAATGGTGGATACATTTGTCAAAGTTCGTAGAATGTACCCACTGAGAGTGAATCCCAATGTCAAGTACAGGCTGTAACTGACAACGATGTGTCAGGGTCAGTTCCTCAGTTGTAACGAACAGAGCACTGTAGTGGGCGAGGGAGCCCCGACTTCGTGCAGGTAGGAGATGGGTGAGAACTTGTACTTTCTCAGTTGTGCTGTGAACCTGGAACTACCCTTTAAGATAAGACTTATTAATTCTTAAAAGCTAAGCAGTATGGCATTTTAAAAGTGAAATCTATTAATGTGTAATTTTACATCTAGGCACGTGTTTACTTACAAACGTGAGATAGCTTATGTGTCTAAGATTCTCAGAACACGGTGCCTTTTTCATGAAAATTACTCGTCCCATGTGAAAGGCAGGTCCCCGCAGCACAGAGAGTGTCTGTCATTTCAAGGCTTGGAAAAGAACACAAATGGACTCCTCCCAGATTTCTGCCTTATCTGGACTTTTTTTCTCTGACTGCTTCTAATTTGCTGGCTTTGTCTTCTTATTCCAGGCAAAGCGAAGTGGCCCCAGACTCCCCTTTCCCACCTTCAGCTATCCACCTACCCGATGGAAGACTGTGCAATGCCCAGGGCCATGTATAATCCTGGGCAGACTGTTTTGTCCTTTCCACACATTCCTGAGACCCCTCCGCCCTGCCCAACCTGCAGAGAGAATAAAGCTCATGTTACTAACCAATTAACTCACAAGTGAGGAGACAAATACAGGCAGACCCTATTTTATAGCCCTTTATGGTACTTCACAGTACAATTGTGACTTTACAGATGCAAGGTTTATGCCCACCCTGTATCTACCTGTGTCATTTTTTTTTTTTTTTTTTTTTTTTTTTTTGTTTAAACATTGTGTCCTCACTTCCTGCTTCTGTGTCAC
This sequence comes from Loris lydekkerianus, assembly GCA_963574355.1. NCBI lineage: Eukaryota > Metazoa > Chordata > Mammalia > Primates > Lorisidae > Loris > Loris lydekkerianus. Next base: position 78,392 of record CAUYPK010042619.1, on the reverse strand, counting down.
ATTTTGGTAATTCTTGCAATATTTCAAGCTTTTAAATTATTATTGTATCTGTTACAGTGATCTTTTATTGCTGATCTTTGCTGTTACTACTGTAATTGTTTGGAAGTGCTCAGACCACACCCTTATGGATGTGCAAACTTGGTCAGTATTATTTGTTGCGAACTGGATCGGTATTATTGGATGTTGAACAACCTTGTTGTGCTGACTGTTCCACTGGTGGGTGGTTACCCTCTGTCTCTCCCTCTCCTTGGCCTTCCTAATCACTGAGATACAGCAGCATTGAAATTAGGCCAGTAAATAACTCTGTGATGGCCTCTCAAGTGCTCAAGTGAATAAAAGCGTCCCGTGTCTCTCACTTTAAATCTAAAGTTAGAAATGATTAAGCCTAGTGAGGAAAGCTTGTCAAAGGCTGAGAGAAGCTGAAAACCGGGCCTCTTGTGCCAAACGGTTAGACAAGTTGTCAACACAAAGGAAAAATTCTTGAAGGAAATTACAAGTGCTACTCCAGTGAGTATGCAAATGGTTAGAAAGGGCAATAGTCTTATTCCTGATTTGGAGAGTTTGCGTGATCTGGATAGATCAAACCAGCCACAACATTCCCTCAAACCAAAGCCTAATCCAGAGCAAGACCCTAACTGTCTTCAATTCTGTGAAGGCTGAGAGAGATGAGGAAGCTGCAGAAGAAAAGTCAGAGGCGCGCAAAGGGTGGTTCATGAGGTTTGAAGAAAGACACCGTCTCCGTAACACAAAGTGCAAGGTGAAGCAGCTGCTGATCCAGATGATCGCTGATGAAAGTGGTGCGTGAACAACAGGTTTTCAGTGTAGATGAAACAACCTTCTACTGCAAGATCACACCGTCTAACACTCGCATAGCTAGAGAGGAGAAGTCAGTGCCTGGCTTCAAAGCCTCCAAGGACAGGCTTGTTGGGGCTCAGGCCTCTGTGACTTCTGGCTGAAGCCTGGACTCACTTACTGTTCTGAAAAAGTTAATGCCCTTAAGAATGATGCTACATTTACTCTGCCTGTGCTCTGTAAATGGAACAACAAAGCACATCTGCTTACAGCATAGTTTCATGAATATTTTAAGTCCACTGTTAAGACCTATTGCTCAGAAAAGGAGATTCCTTTCCAAACATTACTGTCCGTTAACAGTGCACCTAAGTCACCCAAGAACTCTGGTGCAGAGGTACAAGATCAGTGTCATGTTCATGCTCTCTAACACAATATCCATTTTGCAGTGCATGGATCAAGGGGTAATTTTGACTTCGAAATCTTATTATGTAAGAAATATATTTTGTAAGGCTGTAGCTGCTGTTGATAGTAATTCCTCTGATGGTTCTGAGCAAATTAAGTTAAAAACCTTTTGGAAAGGATTCACCATTCTAGAACATTGAGAACATTCATGATTCATGAGAGGAAGTCAAAATATCCATATTGACATGAATCGAGAGAAGTTGATTTCTACCCTTATGAATGACTTTGAAGAAGTATCTAACAGATGTGATGGAAGTATTAAGAGAATTAGAATTAGCAATTGAGTCAGAAGATGTGACTAAGTTGCCACTACAATCTCAGGATCGAACTTGAATGGATGAGGAATCTCTTCATATGAATGCACAAAGTGGTTTCTTGAGATGGAATCTACTCCTGGTGCAGATACCATGAACATTGTTGAAATAACAAAGGATTGAATTAACATAGTTGATGGAGCAGCAGCCCGATTGGAAAGAATTGGCTCCAATTTTGAAGATGTTGTACTGTGGGTCAAATGCTCCTAAACAACATTGCATTCTATGGAGAAACCTTTCGCGACAGAAGTGTCAACCCATGTGACAAGCTTTACTAATGTCTTATTTTAAGAAATTGCCACAATCTTCAGCACTCACCACACTGATCAGTCAGCAGCCATCAACACTGAGGCAAGACTCTCCATCAGCAAAAAGATTGTAACTTGCTGAAGGTTTAATCAAAGGGTATCCAACCTGTGGACCATGGGTTGCCTGCTCATTTTGTGAGGTCTATTTTTGTTTATCTGTGGTGTCTGAGATCATGAAAGTTATCCATGATCCTTTTTTTTTTTTTTTTTTTTGCTAATCAGCTTTCCTTAGTGTTTGTGTATTTAAGGTGTGGCCCCAAACAACTCTATTCTTCCAATGTGCAGGCAGAGAAAAAAGAAAAAGATTGGACCCCCCTGGGTGATTGTTAACATATTTTAGCAATATAGTATGTTTTAATTAAGGTATTCACGTGGGGTTTTTGGACATACTTAGACTTACAGTGTAGACATAACTTTTACAGGCACTGAGAAACCGAGATATTCGTGTGACTTGCTTTGTTTCAATACTTGCTTCATTGTTGTGATCTAGAACTGAATCCATGTAACTGTATACTGCCTAAAAAATATGGAATACATTCCAAATTGAGATATTAATTAATTTTAGAAGATAACCTGATCATAGACTCTCCTTCTTCAGAAAATTGATTTTATGTTGCTTTAAAATGGTGTTCATCCCCCCAAGACATACATATATATGTACACACATACATATAAATATAAACATAAAATAGAAACTATATTTGATGTGTGTATATATAACTTTATATACATGTATATATGAATATATAACGCTTGTCAAGTAAAACTACTTGAAAAATAGTGTTTCCTTTGTTATTATAAAGATTTGCACCTTTAAACATATAACATCTTTTGGGAATACTCACTTGTCCTAAGAACATCTTGAAACAGTAGTGAAATTCCAAATCCATTTATAAAATGAACACCTCCATCTAAGCAGAATACTGATGGTTTTAGTGAAGAGGCAGCATCTCACAAACAAATAATTAGATTTGGGCATGAAAAGATAAATAGAATCCTGATTTTTCTAGGAGCTTTTAACGACGACAAGTGGCAGGTTTGTGTCTAGTGTGGAAATTTTATTTGGTTATTCCTTAGCTACCCAGAGTAATTACACACAAAGCTTGTGTGATGCAGTCTATATTTTGTTTGAATTAATGGAGTTGTAGGCTTGAGAGATCAGGGCTCTTAAATTATCTTTTTGAACACCATACCCAAAATAACTGGAGTAGCACTACAGACCCAGGAGAGTTGGGTACTTAGATTGCACCGCACAGACTAGTTAAAGCAGGTGATTTTAAGAAGTACACTTCCTGTGTGATTTAGAATTTGAGCTACCAATTTTACTTTAGTAAATCATTTCATACTTGACTTCATCTCCCATGTCAGCATGTGTCATGAAAATGACCAAAACCACAAACTCAGCCCATCGTAGATCAGGGTTTCTCAATGGCAGCACGTCAGTATGGGACTGGCCATTCTTTTCTATGGGGACTGTCCCAGGTAATAGGGAATAGACAGGAACATCTCCATCCTCTACCCTGAGATGCCAGAAGCATCCCTCAGTCACCACAATCCAGAATGTCTCCAGAATGGCTCATACCTGTAATCCTAGCATTCTGGGAGGCCAAGGCAGGTGGATCACCTGAGCTCAGGAGTTGGAGACCAGACTGAGCAAGAGATCAGCCCATCTCTAAAAATAGCCGGGGGTTGTGGCAGGTGCCTATAGTCCCAGCTACTTGGGAGGCTGAGGCAAGAGGATCACTTGAGCCCAAGAGTTTGAGGTTGCTGTGAGCTAGGATACTACTGCACTCTACCCAAGATGACAGAGTGAGACTCTGTTTCAAAAAAAATCAAGCCATTGTCAAGAGTCAAATGCTCTCTCTGGGTGGAGCAAAACCACCCCTAGTTGAGGACCACTTCCATGGAAGATGTGGATTATATTGTGTATCCATCATTGTGATATTTAACGTTATTAAATAAGAATGAGCAAAACAACGGAAAAAACAAGATCAAAACAAAACTTTGAATCCAAGAAAGAACCAAGGAAGTGCTTACAACTTACTTACACCATATACAGAGGGAGCCGCCCCAAAATGTACACACATTTTAAGCAATGTTATTTATGTATTAGTTTGTGAAGCTGAATTGGAGGGTCTGTTACTGGTCGAGTGTACCTAGACATGCTACACGCATCCATTTTCCCTGCAATTCTTACACTTTGGGGGCTGATCAGTTTTACTTCCAACAAGATCGCTTAAAATGTGTATACTTTTTTTGGTGCCCCCAGTAGTTAATGCGGTTGGCATTACAGAAACCTTTCATTAAGTGAGACTCACACCTTATACAAAGTTGGCCTGAAAAACAAGTTTTCTGTGGCGGCTGTGGGGTAAAATGTAATGCAGAGTTAAAGAGAGACTAGCAGGCCTGTGGAGCTGTACAGGCTGGCTAAGAGTGCCCATCCACAAGCTCTTTCCTTTTCAACACTCTTGACAGCCTGAAAATGCACAATTTCTAAAAGTACCGTTTACAATCTACAGAAAGGTTAGAAAGTCCATGTTTTGAGAAACTGCATTAGCTTTTGGAATCACTTAATATAAATGGATTATCACAAACACAGGTTCACTACCTGAAAATGGAATGTGATGAGGTCTTGTAAAATACGGATTTTAAATATTCGATGTGGAATACTTTGTTATGTGTCAAAAGAGCTTTGTTGTCTAAATTATGCAGAACGGGATGGGGCAGGATGCTATCACTTTCTGAGGAAAGTCATATTTGCTCTTAATGAAAGGCAACATTGTTCTGCTTTTCGAAGAAAAATCCATTTTAGATAATTTAAACTTGTTCTAATGTTTAGTTTCTATCCTATTCTTTCTTCAATATGTGTTTAAGTTATTTGTTGCAAGTTTAATGTCTCAAGTGACACTGAAGGCTTTCTTGAAGACAGGATTATCTGAATATATATAAAGTATGTACATTCTAATTAGATGTTCCATGTACATTTTAATTTTCAAAAATAAAACCACTTCATCTAACATTAATATTAATTTACTTAATGATTATAAAACAATGCCAGAATTTGATTTTTGTTTGGGTTTTTTTTGTTTGTTTGTTTGTTTGTTTGCAGTTTTGTCCGGGGCTGGGTTTGAACCCGCCACCTCTGGCATATGAGGCCAGCAACTTACTCCTTTGAGCCACAGGTGCCCCCCTTATGCCAGAATTTTTTACAGACTATCTGGAATGTACAAAAGGAATTAATAATGGTGTTTTTTACAGAAGGTAAGAATTCAGAAGAGTTTACATCATCTCTTTGATATAAGCATTATAAGGAAAACCGATGGCTGAAACAGCTTAAATACCTAGCTAACTTGTGTAATTGTTGAACTAGAACAAAAATTTTTCCACCATTCAATTAAATACAATGGGTGTTTATTATCTCATGGATACTTCAATGCACACAGCGAATAAGCTGTGGGAAATAAAATGCAATAGATCTGTTATCATCCCACTGTATTTAAGTATAACCTCTTATTTTATGTTGACCTGTCTTGTATCTTTATTTTAAAGCAACAAATTAGCCTGAAACAATATGGGTGAACGTGATATTGTACAGTTTGTTATGTCTGGGTGGTATTTTCTCTGTGAAGAGTTTAGCAGCACTTTGTCATCAGAAACCCGCTCCTGCAGTTTTATGTGGCAGTTTATAACTCCGTCTCATGATAGCCATGCCCCTAGGTAATCGGAAAGAACTTTAGCATTAGCCAAACAGAAACATTGCAAGAGACAAACATTTTGTACACACAGTAAGCAAATATATACATTCCTGAAAAACATATTTGTGCATGTATCCCTAGATGCACATGCACACACCTGTGATGATGTAGGAAGTTTTCATTCTTTTTCGTGTGGTGATCTAGGAAGTTTTCATTCATTTTCGTGTGGTGATCTAGGAAGTTTTCATTCATTTTTGTGTGGTGATGTAGGTGGTTTTCATTCATTTGGCTGTTTCATTGTTATTTTCCTTTGTCTCTTTACTCTTCTGTCATCTCGTGTGTAAGGTATGGCGTTTACATATGTAGAGATTAAAAACTAATGTCTACGTATATTTTCCATATTAAAGACCTTTTCACAAGCAAGCTTAGGGCACATTGATTCTGATTCTTTGTACTACTTTCCATCCATTGATCTTTCCAATTAAAGATGGAAACAGTTGACCTTGCCATGAGGGGAATTACTGTGGTTTCCAGCAAGTAGCACATACATATATGGCGCTTTCCAATTAACAAATGCTTTTGGACATCTCATTCAAAACTGACATCATTGCCTAAAGAGTGTGCAGTTTTGGCCAGGCCCCGTGGCTCGTGCCTGTAATCCTAGCACTCTGGGAGGCATGTGGATTGCTTGAGCTTAAGAGTTGGAGACCAGCCTGAGCAAGAGTGAGACCACGTCTCTAAAACTAGCCGGACTTTGTGGCAGGCCCAGGAGTCTGAGGTTGCTGTGGGCTATGATGCTATGATGACACCACAACACTCTGCCCAGGGTGACAAAGTCAGGCGCTCTCTCTCAAAACGGAAGGAAAAAAAAAAAAAAGAATGGATGATAGTTTTTACTCATTCCCAACACCAGTGTGCTAAGAAGTATGAGAACCAGGACTCCTATTTGGCTCTTTTTCGCAAACCCTTGAGAAAATCACCCTCACTTCTTGCTATTCTGCCTTACCCTGCAAGGGAGCAAGATCCCCAAATCCACCACAAAGCACATGGGAAAGGGAAGGAACGAACGGCCCCCTGTCTGCCAGTCCAGGTGGGTTTTCCTCAGCCTGCCAGATTCGGAGCAAGGTGTTCACCAGCAACTTGATGTTGGTGTGAAAGAACAAACCAGCATGATCTAGAACAGCATGCGCACAATCTGCTTTCTGGAACAGACCACCGAGTCAAGGAGAAGATGACCGGTGCCATGGAGCTATTAGCGATCATCTAAGCTGTCATGAAAGGAACTGCTTTTCAAATTACTCAAACTAGACTGACTAGAGAACATTTAGTCCCTGTTAAACAAGAAGAAGTGGAAAATGGAAGCATGATCTGGTTTATAGATTTTGTCTACTACCTCTGGAAGATCAGTTATTTTCCTGGACAGAAACTGATTGGAAATGAAAGCACAGGAATGAAGTCCTATAAATGAGAGCATTTATGGAATAAATGTTACTGCAAGGTGATGGAAAGGTAAGATAGCCCAAAGACTTCACATTCTCACAATATTGCACTAAATTCTTCAGTCATTTATCTAATGTCATTTAGTAAATAAAATGTGTTAGGCATATACTACATTCTGGGGATAGAAAGATAAATAGGATGGTCCTGCCCTCGAAATCCCTGGTCTCCAGCCCCCAGGCTGAGAACCAGTCCCCATCCATGGCCTGTTAGGAACTGGGCCTCCCAGCAGCAGGTGAGGGGTAGGGAGCAGGCAAAGCTGCATCTGTGTTTGCAGCCGCTCCCAAGCACTCACATCTCCACCTGTCAGATCTCTCTTCCATGAAACCAGTCCCTGGAGCCAAAAAGGTTATGGATAGCTGCTCTACACTCTCATAGTAATGCAGGGAAGTGGTAGTGAATCAGTGACGTTACAAAGAGATACGGGGTGTGGGGAACACAAGACACCGTGGAGAAAGTAGGCAGGCACAGAGAAGGGACTTCAATCATCCATGATGTCGGTGAAGGCTCAGCTTCCAGTGAAAAGATACTCTTCAGCTGGGAGAGTCCACGTTGACACCTGTTGCTTGATCATAACTAGTGATAGTTCCTCCTTGCACTCTGAGAAGTGTTCCAAGTTGGAGGATCAATTGTATGATGGTGTTATTTGGAGTAAATAAGGAGACCTATGATGGGAAGTGGAGGATTCCAGGCAGACAAGCTGATGGGAAGCACAGAGGCAGGGATTAGCCAGCCAGGTGAAAATCACTGAGCACAGGTGAAATGTGCAGGGGCCTGGGGAAGTAGAGAGGCAGACACAGACCACCACGAGGTTAAAAATACAAACACTTCTCTGGGGCTCAGTTTCCTTATTGGTAAGAGGAAGCACATTCTGCCTGCCTCACAGGGTCATTGTGAGATTAAAGGAGTGAATGCAGGTGTGTGCCGAGCACGTAGTAAGGTGGGACGTGAGGTGTGTTGAGTGAAAGGGTAACTGAGCGACTGCATCATTACCACCTTTTATCCAGGAGGGTGGTGATTATCACTTCATTTTATTTGTACTTTATTAATGAATTAATTTTTTTGAGATAGAGCCTCACTCTGTCTCCCTGGGTAGAGTGTTGTGGTGTCATAGCTCACAGCAACCTCAAACTCATGGGCAGAGTGATCCTTTTCGCTGCTGTCCAGTAGCTGGGACTACAGGCATTTAGCACAACGCTTGGCTAATTTTTTATATTTTTAGTAGAGACGGGGTCTTGCTCTTGCTCAGGCTGGTTGACCCACCTTGGCCTCCCGGAGTGCTGGGATTATAGGCATGAACCACCACAGCTGGTCTGTCACTTAATTTTAATGGACCAGCAAGACCAATAAAGACCATTCTCGCCTGTCAGCATCACAAGGTGATCGATACACTTGTCTCCTAGTTTTTCGGTAAAAGATCTTCTCATACCATTCTAGAAAATAAGGCAAAAAAAACCAAGGTCTTGAATAAAAGCAGGCTCTTTTCATCAGCAAATCTTCCAGTGTCAGCCCCATCATGTTTCTGGAAACATAAAACGGACACCATCTAAGGGGAGGTTCAAGTATTTGGGAAATTGCTAACAAAACCCCCCCCCCCCCAAAATGGGAGTGGGTGAGTGATGGGGGGAATTAGTAGAACAAGTATTAACCAAAGAAACCTTGGAAGTGAAACTCTAAAATAAAACAAGGAAGATTATGCTGTAATCTTCATAAAAATGTGGATAATCAGCAGGTCAGTGACATGAGAAGACGGGTTACACATCCATGGAGACTAGACAAGAATGGACATCAGGATATAGTATTTGAAGATGTTAAAGAAAAATAAGACATGATATTCCCTTGGCTATACCAGTGGATTGAATGACTGCTTAAAATCTTCAAAATGAAAAATACACAGTAATACAGCTTTCCTTCTTTTCACAGTGGACAAATCTGTACTCCTGCTCAATACTTGAAGGATTTTTTCCTGCTGTTTAAAAATCTGCAAAATGGCATCATGTTTTCATTTTGGAAATAAAACTTTGGAATATGAAAAAATAAATGTCAAATATCTCTAAAAGAAAATGGAGTAACTGTCTATCTAGACCCACCCTCTTGTGTTTCTGATTGGTCATGTTGGCTCTGAATATACCAAAGTACCTTTCAACATCTGTCTTACCACTGGGAGATGTGAATTACCAAAAGTCTATTTCTGTAATGTAATTGTTATACTTAGTCACAATGCAGCTTATCTGAGTAATAATAATAGGGAAGTGAGAATCTCCATTTTAATAACTCTACCTTCATATTTGTATTTTTATTTGCCATACCGTTTTTAATATCAAAATTATTCAAGAATTGTTTGTCTTCAATCTTGTTTAAAAAATTACATCTTTTTTTCAGCCCACTCAGTGATAACCTAAAAATAACTTTGCTCTTACTCTTTTTTATACCTTTGTCATTCACTTCCCATAACCTTTTCAATGCCCTGAACTCCCTCTAATCTTACATTTCTTCTTGTTCTGAAGTTCCCAGAGCTGAACATACTCTTTGAAAGCAGACATATGGAGAAAAATACTCTCACCTTTTTCTCTACATGTCTGTGATATATTGAAAAATATTCACTGAATTTAAAAAGAAATACCAGCAGCAAAAGAGCCAACCCCCCCACCCTCCCAAGTAATTACTTTCATACCCTTCATTCTGCACCTATGTAGGATTTAGGTGCTGCGTTAAAAGAGGGGACAGTTAATACGATGTGCAAATAAGTGAGTTTAGGCAGCAAATTTGAATGCCACTTCTTAAAATGTTCCCTTCATACTAGATTCAGAAAAATTTGTCAAAAACTTGACAGGTCAGGGGAATATTCTGAACCAATCATTTGAAAAGGCACTGAGTTTTAACTCTAACCGTATAGTTTTACAGCTTTACGTTTTGTAGAATTTCAGAAATTATCTGGGAATTCAATTAAAAAAAAAATAAGGCCCGTACATGGAATCGAAAGTCTTTGCTCTTCATTTTCTGATTTTAGACACCTCGTGGAGGCCTTTTAGTCAAAACCATAGTTGGATTCCATTAAACACATTTCCATTAAATTCCACCAGAGTGGTTTTTAGTTGAGCTCTCATTTACACATTCTATTTTTTCTTAAGCAATACATAATGAAAACGGATTGCTTGGTGTTGAAAGTTTGGAATTAATGAAGTTTCCTAGAAGCTTGCATTTTTTTCTTCCAAATGGAGTAATGCTTTCATGATATCGGAAATTCTTGTTTCTTTGGTTTACTTACTGTTTCATAAGCTTGTTTCTGTCTTTGCCCAGAAATACTAAACAGACACCATGACTTTAAAATAATACAGTGAAACAGAACAGAGAGGAGATAGGTGCAGCTGCGAGGGAGAGCGCTGTCACTTACTGACCGTGCCATCGCAGGACGTCCTGGTCCACATTTCCCAGAAAGCAGAGTCTGTGGTGAAAGCTGGTGTGTTAATGTAGGAAGGCAGGCCCAGGAAATCCAGAGTGGGAGAGAAAAAGAAAGGAAGGAAGGCAGGGAGATGAAAACGTGAACGGCAGGTTTCCAAGTGGCGATTTTGTAAGAAATTAGCGCTGGTTGCTGGGCACAAGGGACATCTCCAGAGATGCTGCGAGGGAGGCCCCGGGCCAGTCCTCTTCACAGGGAGGCAGGTGATTCCTCTGCACTTCCAGAGCCCATTATCCAGCCCTCCAAGCAGATGCTGGGGAAGACAAAAGTCCCTCAGCGCGGGCTCAGGTGCAGAGCTTCTTGATACCATTTGGTGCTGTGCTTTTGGACTCCTTCGTCTGCAGCATGGTGGCAGCAGGAGGGTTGCCCCTGGGGGCTGCATGACCACCGGAATGGTGTTAGCCATTTCTGAAAGCAAAGATGGACGGCCATGGCCTGATAGGCAGGAAGGCTGAGCAGATCCCCGGAGCTCAGATTGGGGGATGGAATGGAATCAGATTCATCACAGACACGACTTAACGACTTTGTGTCTCAGTTTCATCATCTGTAGAATAAGAGAAGTAACAGTCATCATATTACAAGGCCCTTACAAAAATTAAATGGCTTCCTATATTTAATGGAATTAAAAAGGAAGAAGTCCCAACTGATTTGGATCGTTATGGCATCATGATCTTTGTGAAGCTTTTAAGGTGATTACTTAGAAGAATGCAATGTTCATTTGCATTAGTAAGTTCAGTGCATTTGTTTAAAAAAATAAAAACAAAAGCACAACAATGAAAAACACACTGTGGCCTTACTCTTAACAGCAGAGGGAAATGTGTTGTACGTCACCGAGCCTCTGTGTAGGGCAGCGTTTACAAGGACAGGTTAGGATAAATGTGTAGCGTTATTGCTACTGAAAAGATCCATTCTCACGATTCACAAAGGGAACGTGATATCTAATCCTTCCTCAAATAAATATATAACTAGGACAAAAAACGAGAATGTGAGTTCAGTCCCAGAGTAGAGCCCAGGTTCTCAGTTGGGGCCTGGTGTTCTTCCCTCTTCTTCCCTCCCATGGCCAGGACTCCATTCTTCCTCCCTGTTGAGTTCAGAACTTCAGCAAGTGTTTACCATTCAAATTCAAGTGACTGGAGCCCAACCCAGAGGGATTGCTCTTCTGCAGGGCATCTCCATGTCCTGCTGGGTTGGAAGGCACATCCACCAGGGTGACTGTGCTTTGCTCATCCTTCCAACATGAGCCACCTCCCTGGGCCCCTGTGCTCAGAACCAGTTTCATTCAGCTGGGCTCAGGGTGGAGGCCGACCCACTGAAGAGCCTTGCATCAACAAGGTCAGCCTTGACACTGGGAGCTAATAGACAGATACTCTCTCCAGAGCCTCCTGACCTTTCCCTGTAGAGTGGCGAGGATGCGTAGTAAGTGGCCGGGTGGCCTTGCCCCGTCATTACCGCCTGTGTGAATGTTGTTATAATTGCACCTGTGTGCACGTTGTCACCCTTCATGTCACATGTCACCCTCACATGCTTTGCCCTGTACGAAACAGCAGAGCCTTTGACTTCATTAAGTTATGTCTTCCATTAAAAATAATAGATGACTTGTGATCTTGTATTGGGCCAGGCCGCACAAAAATAGAAATCTTATTTTGAGGCTATTAGCCTCTCTTGTAATGATTTATTACAATGCATCTTCTAAGAAATGTCAAAATAGCTCTCTGTTATAAACATTTCCATTTTTAGCTGTTTTGTAAAAAAAAAAAAAAAAAAAATCAAAGTATCAAATATCCCTTCAGAAAACGTCTAGAAATGTGAGGTTTTCCCCTTTACAGGGAAACAACGTGGTACTGTTCCGTGGATTCCACAAGGTTGTTTTTTTTCCCCTCTCTCTGCAGCAGTTTTCTGGTTTTCTTTTAATAGTTTCTCTAAAAAGATCTCCTTTTCTGTAGCAGAGCCAGAGATTGATTTATACTTACATCCGATCTTTGATTTTTCTTGTTCTAGTGGTTTTGGTAGCCTAATATCACTCAGTTTTGCTCGTCATTCATTATGTTCAAATGGTGCTAGATTTCTGTTTCCAGTTTTTAAATAGAAGAAATAATAACCACCTAGTACGAAAGCTTTGAGGATTATGGGTTTGGTTAATATCCTCTAAAAACAATTTCAAAAAACTGTACTAGAAGATTATAAATGACTTTTTATATGATTGTATCCCCTGGTGCTTTCAAATAAAAACACAATAAGAGTCTAAATGCTCTTGGTCAGAAGGGCTAATCCTGGGTTGATGCCATTTACATTTAGATTTAAATAAGTCAGTCTATTTATTCTTCCAAAGTCGACTTCAGGTTTTAAATTGAGAATGCATGGAAATTAAAAGTCCCGGTATGCTTGGGTATGTTTTGAAAAGTTAACAATGCCTAAATTCAGTTGACGTCTCAGAATAGTAACTATGATGAGCGTAAGGAGTCAGAAAATTCAGTTAGTTACATTTGACAAAGCAATTCTGTTACAGCAGTCATTAATAATGGTCATCTGATAGGTAACTCGGATAGAGGGAAGCAGTCCTGCGAGCATGATCACACAAATGCTGTACCTGCAGGTGTGGGGGCATGCACACACCCATGCACAGAGAGTCATTGACTGTGACCCTACTTTCATGGAGGTAGAGTTTAGCACAGCAGCCACAGATCCCTCATACCCCTCGTGTGACAGACCCTACGGTAGTATGTGATAGTGAAAAACTCTTCTGCGAGGCATCCAGGTCTTTGTTCTAGTTCTAGACGGACCTCAGAACCAATGAAGAAAATCTATTAATATTTCTCTAATCATTACATGAGGGTTTCAGATATGATGTCTTCATAGAACTTACCCAAAATTCCAGGATGATGAGCTGTAATTCTACTTCAAATGGCAAATGGCCCTAAGCTCATGACACGGGGTGCATTCTAAGATTTTAGGATCGGTGGGAGGATGATCCTTGGCATTAGCTCCTGCACAGGGAGTGTTTGGATGGAGCTGTGTAAGTGCAGGGACGGCATAAATCTGTTGGCGGGTTAGCAGGGGACCTGCTGGCATCTGGGCTTACTCTTTTCTACTGAGTCCAGAAGTTTGTCCAACCACAATCCTTTAACCACAGAAGAATATCTAGGCCTGTTCTGACACACAAAAATTTTTGTTTGGCAACTCAAAATTCTTCAGCAAAACAGCGAACATTCATTTATAGCCCTGTCTCTTATTTCCTCACCAATATATATGTTTTATATTCAATGAAAATCTTAAGGAAGACGTGAACCTGGCCTTTGAGGATGGTGCCCTGGCCATTTCTGTCCTTTGTTTTCTTTCTTTCCTCTCCCTTTAAGCAGCTTTGGCTCCTCTACAACTAGTTTTAATCTACTGTAAGACTTTGAGTCAACTTCCTTTAAAAACCATCAAACTGTCTCTAAAAGCTGAATCTTCTTCCTCTTCTCAAGTCACTACTTCTCTAGGAAGATAATCTACTTAGTCAAGTAAATATATTTTAGTTTTTTACTTAGACAACATACAGTTTTTGAGACTATGTGCCAGCGCTATCGAGACACCAAAGAGAAATAATTGCTCTTTGGTAGCTCACAGGGGAGTGAGTCCCCTGTTATCAAATCTTGTCCAGAAGCAGGGTCGGAAGAGCCCAGGGCCTGGAGACAGCCCAGCCCTCACTACAGGGAGCTGAGGAGTCTCACCAACATAGCCACACGTAAAAGGGTAGGACGGTTTCTGGACGAAGAGTTGTGATTGTGTGTGGGGGGCGTACTGGAGGAAATGAGACCAGAGACTCTCACAGCAAAGTCACCGTAGCTCTCCTCCTCTAAAAAACAAGCAACCGTGTGAAATAAATGTGCTTCAACATTGTAGGCCACCAGAAACGTGCTTTTAGAGGAGTTCTGAATATCCTGATAGTAATGAAAAGAAGTGAACCCGGCATGGTGGCTCATGCCTGTAATCCCCCTACTTTGGCAGGCGGAGGCGGGAAGAATCACGTGAGGCCAGGAGTTTGAGACCAGCCTGGGCAGCATACAAGACCCTGTCTCTATCAAAAATTTTAAAATGTAGTCTAACATGGTGGCAGTGTGTGCCTGTCGCCCCAGCTGTGCGAGAGCCGAGGCAGGAGGATCACTTGAGGCCGGGAAGTTCAATGCTGCAGGGAGTTGTGATCCAACAGTTGCACTCCAGCCTGCGCGACAGAACAAGGCCGTATGTCAGAAAAAGGCAAAGTCACCTAGATGAGGGTTCGCTAGAGAAACAAAACCAACAGGAGGTCTGTGCATCTATCTACATCTGTGTGTATGGATATCTATAATAGAAAGAGATATATATATATTATTAGGAATTGGCTCCTGTTATTACGGAGGCTGAGAAGGCCCAAGACCTGTGGTTGGCAAGCTGGAGTCCAGGAGAACGGATGGTGTAGTTCCCAACTGAACGCTGGCAGGCTTGAGACCCAAGAAAAGCCAGTGTTTTAGTTCATGTCCAAAAGCAGAAAAAGACTGATGTCTCAGCTCAGCAGTCGGGCAGGAGGAATCCTTGTTCTGGGTCAGCCTTATGGTGCTGTCCAGGCTTCCAACTGATCGGATGAGGCCTACCCAATTGGGGAGAGCATCTGTTTTCCCAGGCTATCAATTCAGATGTAAACCTCACCCAGAAATACCCTCACAAACATACCCAGCATACTCTTTGGCCAAATATTTGAGTATCCTGTGGCCCAGTCACATCGACGCATCAAATTATCCATTATACTCCCTCAGTCTTTTAAATATCCAGAGATATTCTGCCAGACTAATTATTAAATTGACAGCTCCCTACAACTCGTGTTTCTTTGAAATCCTCATGGTACTACAGAAATTGTAGATAATATGATGTTATCATTGAAATATTGCCATCAATCTGTTTTGAGTATTTTTTGACATTATCTTCAGAATTGATAGCCAACTTATCACTGTGATTCAGAATATATTTCTATGTTCTGGTGGTTAAGAGCCTGCCCATAGTTTGGATTCCAGACTTGCTTCCTATAAGCTATGAGACTTTGGGTATGTAGCTTAACTTCCCTGTGCCTTTGTCCTTTCATTTGTAAAATGTAGGTAATAATAATACCTAATTCTCAGTTATTGCAAAGATTAAATTAGTTAATGCACATCAGCTAAGACACGTGAAGACGAAGGTGACAGGCATAGAATGGACTCCTGTAGCCCCCGGTCTTTTATTGTAAAATGCTGCTACAGCCTTAGCTCAGTATTACTTAAGTGTTGGGACTTTCTGCGGAAAGCATCCTTATAAGAGCAGTTAACATTAAATGTACTCAATTAGTGTACACTTTGGAAAGACTAAAACCAAAACTTCAAAGCCTTAGTTGGCTTGAGAACAACCCAGATTTAGAAAATGAGTTAGGGAAGATGAAATAGAAAGTAACACATTTATAGAATATGCATAGGCAGTGGAGTGTTTGATTCACTTCACTACTTTAATTTATTATAGTCAGAGAAACTGTCCATATTTTAAATGGTTATTTGGCATCTCAAGAGGAAAAACATTTGCAAACAAACCAGTGTTCTCCAAAAGTGGGTTGGGAAAGAGAAATGCTTAGTGATGCTGGCTGTGAGGCCTTGGGTTGTGAGGAGGAGAGGCAGGCGGATTGGTCGGGGCTGCGCTGTTGGGGTTGAAGGTGTCCGTCCGTCCGGTGGGGAAGCAGCCTTGGGTAACGCCACTTAGATTTAGGGCTCCTGAGCTTGTTGACAAAGCAACCAAAACACCCAGCTCTTTTTTTTCCTCATTATTTCTGACTGGTGTTAACAACCACGATAAGCAGTTTCATGTCTGCTTAGCTAAGTTGTTCGCATAATGTGAAATACATTTACAGGGTGATGGGTTAGGAAATCCTCTGATGCTCTGAGCTTAATCTATGAGTGCCTCCGTGTCGTTAGGGAGGTCTTTACTCTTATAGCCTATGTTTATGTGAATAGTCCGGAAACCCACTACTGCTGATTACAACTCAGAAGCTTTAGTCCGTCCCTAGTGTTTGTATAACCTGCTTCCCCTGGGAACTCACAGGTGAAGGAATGCCTAGAGCACAGCATCTGTTTTGTTCTAACACCTTTTTTTTATGGTGTATGAAGTATATCCTTAGGACTGTGCATGTCACCTCTATCCATAACACTGTTAAAAATGTAATTTTTCAGATTTCAACTTCCCATGTCTGAAATTAGTCTGTCAGTGAAAGTAAACTCAGATCCAGCTCTTGGACATTGATTGTGTTTGTCCATTTTGATTGTTACCTTGGGAAAATTCTTCCTCTGACTCAAAGAGGAAGGCTTTGCCCATTTATCAAGGGACTAAAGATAGCTGAGGATTAAGTCTGAATAGAGTGATTACACCTTTCAAAAACCCAAATAATGAAAAGTATTTTCTTGTTGGTATTGTTGTTGCCTAAACTACTTGATAGTTCCCACTTATGCTGCGCTGGTGAATTTCTTCCTCCCTAACTTTCACATTTGTGTATGAATTTCTGTGCATTTCTAATACATTTTATTCTATGTCTTTGAGAAGTTTCAGAGGAAATTTCATTGTGCCTCTATATTTGTTATTATCATCCGAAGCCGTGGTTAAAGTGGCACAGACTCTTTTCAAGTATTGTTATAAAGTTAAATTTTTTTTTAATCACCAGGCTGTTATGGTGAAGCCCGTTTTAGTCTATGATATAAAGTCTGCACTGTTTCTTTTTTGAGAGCTAAGCTCAGAATGCACTGAGCTGTGCTGCCGTGTATTTTCCATTATCCCTTTCTTTCAGAAACCGTGCCATTCATTTAATACTTCATTACAACCCAACTGCACTATGTATACAGGGCGTGCAAAATGAGCCATTTTGTTTTAAAACAGATTGCAGATGAAAGGAAACCACTCATTTCTTGCTTGCTTGCTGTAATTACTAGAGCACTAATTACTCCAAATCACTGACATCCAGGGTCAGTAAGGATGACAACAAAAAAATCAAAGAAAAGATGTGGCTCGCTCGCTATGACAGATTTTTCTTAGTTCCAGCCACAGTATTTTTTATGGCTACTGTTTTCCAGTTTGAGGGTGGAAAAAAAAGAGAGAGAGAGAGAGAGAAACAAAACAAACAAAACAAAACACAGCCACAGTGAAGATTGCTGAATGTTTACTATTATTTCATTCGCAGTTTGACGGTGAGAACATGTATATGAGCATGACAGAGCCGAGCCAGGACTATGTGCCAGCCAGCCAGGTGGGTTAATTAATCTTCTCTGCCTTGTTTCAAATTGTAATTAAACAAATTCAAAGAGTTGCATTGCAAATGAGTAGCACTATCAGTAACTGCCGCAATCAGGAATAATCATAATTTATAAACAAAGCATTTAAGCCTTGTTTCCAGTTAATGAGATAGAGCTGATAAAACACGGAGTTGGCATTTGTTGAAAGACACTACCTTGTTTCCTCTCCAGAACGGCAGGCAGCTGTTTTGCCAGCATGATCTTTCCTAAACAGTTGTTTTACCTTTAGGAAATAAAGTCTTTACAGGTGCAGGGTATTTGTGCTTCTGACGGCAGACGAGTTAATCATTTTAAGCTACACATGTCACAAATAGCTTTAATTATCAACTGTGGGGGCCATTTTCAATAAAACGTTACATTCAGAACTTGAAGGCTGCTGTCAGATCTATTGGGGAGGTGGAAGAGGTGAGGGAGTGGGGAGGAACTTTCAGGCCCCAAAGCACAACCTGATTGAAACTTTCAAGGGCACCTTTGTATCTATTTCACTGGGAATGGCTGACAAGTATTTAATCATGAGAAGCTACAACAAAAGTCCAATGAGAATGTAAATGGTTACATTTATAAAAAGTAAATGCTTGACTGTTTATTTTTAGATACTTAGGACCAGGCCCTATAATCTAGTGAGGGCATTTAAAGCAAAATTACCATATATACTCGAGTATATGCCGAGTTCGGGTTTTTCGGCACAAATTTTGTGCCGGCAAAAACACGGCTTATACTCGAGTATATACGGTATAACTGCCCTTGGGTGTCAGTATAACAAAATACAAGAGCACTGTACACAAAAAGAAATAGGTGAATGTGTGGGAGAGTTCATAGGAGCATTTTGTTGACACAAACATCTTTTTTCTTTTTTCCCCAGAACAGTGAAAGCTTGGTAGTTTTTGAGTTTTACATATGCTGCAAAATCTTAACTTAGCAGTTTTCAATGCCTGCTTACCTGTCTACATAGATTTTGGTAATTAGAAGGAGTGTGGGAGTGGGCTTCTGTTTTTCTGCAGAGTGATTGTCAGTGAGTTAAATCGAATGTGTATGTTAGGGATACACTCTGTGAATAAAACATCTCATCCTTAACTCAAAACAGAGGCAGGCCTGCAGCTCCATGAACTTTGCATTTAGGAGTCATTACGATCACAGGCTTCTCTGGCAGACGTTCTGGAAACTACAGTGTATTGTTCAGCCAAAAAGGTCATGGTGAAGTTCAAAGATCCTGACTGTATTTCCTTCCATTCAACAGAGGTGATTGCTCTAAGAATACCCCTGGAAGGCTGAGCTTAGCATTTAGAATTCTTAACTGAATTCATTTGGCTAAGTAGCCTCCGAGAGCCATAGGTAGTTCTGAATAGAACTGTTTGATTAAAAAATGAAAAATGTTACTATTAATTTTTTTCTAACCATCAATCCCAAAACTGTACTGACAAGTTTAGTATTGTGATTAGATCAAGGAAGCTGGTATCATCTCTTTGGTGCCGTTAGGGTTTTGAAGTGTAAGGGCTAATTGAATTTGTTTGAAACAGTAGAAACACAAACTCAATAAATGATTGCTCTTATAAAACATTTGCCCCCTCTCAGAGAATCATTATGTCCCTCTTAAAAGAGTTTTGGATAAAGGATTGGAAGTTCAGAGCATATATATCGTAATGGCTTGACTCCTTAGATTTTAAAATTCAGTGCATAATGTGAAGCCCTTACCGAAATCAAGCAACTAACATTATTTTTCTTAATATTTCAGTCAGGAGTTACTAAGACTGTTTTCAATGTTTTAAAAGTGATAATTTAGAAAGAAGGAGCAGAGGGCTCTAAATACTTCTTGCATTTTCTAAAGACATGGCAGGTTTGTGAGCCAGGAGCAAACTCTTCTTTTTGTGGTGTGGTATATATGAAAATGTTTTTAGAATGTGCTATTTTAAAAATTAGACTAATGAAACATAATACACACTCTGGAGGAAGATAAGCTTCACAAATTACACAAGCTTAATGGCCTCAGCTAAATTTTACACTTAACATTCCTTTTGTTTACTGTAATATAGAGTGTTCAAGAATTCATTACCTGGTATTCTTTTAGGGAATTTTAATCAATTTATCCCTTTAGGCGACCACAAATAAGATTTTAGTCATCCTGCAGGAAAAAAAAAAAAAAAATGGTTTTATTCTTTTTCCTACCTAACATCAAACATCTGCATAGTTTAGTAATCCAAGACAACTTGCCTCATAGCGTCACTCAACAATTATAATTCCTGTTCAATTTTCAAATCAGTACATGCTTTGGGACTTATAGAGTAAGTTGCTAAGTAGCAACATATGGTGCACTACTGCTCCTGTGATGTTGCTGCAAGCAAATAGCATAATTCTAAACTTGAAATGATTTTTATAGAAAGCCAGTGCTGGAATTGCTCCAGAATGGGAAGTACACTGTAAAAATTAATGATATTCTTTTAGACAGTCCCCAAGGCCTCTTTGGCGCTATCTACTGCACTCACTGTATACCTCTTAAGCTAGAGTATACAGATCCTTAAAACTTTTGCTTATAGCTTTGTAATTGATAGGCAGCTTTTAAATGGACTATATTGCCCCACAATAAGCCCGACGAGTATTTAATAAAAACCCGTAGGACTTCCAGTTTGCTCTGGTGCTATTCTTGGAATAGTGACCATTTTCTCCTCGAATAGCTATTAATGTGCTGGTCACTCACTACTTTAATTTAAAACATCATTTAATTTTTCTTACCGCGGATAGAACTTGAACTATACAATGCAGAAGGTCTTTGTGTGCTTCCAAACCCTGGTTGAAGGGATTGTGTTGCTTCCCGCCTCATGAACTTAGAGGGTCCTCCCTGCAGTTTGGGGGAGAATGTGACGGGGCTCATGACAGGAGATCCAGAGGGGCAGCTCATCAGAGACCTGCTCCTTTCTCACTGGGAATTTGTGCTTGGTTGAGCTGACAGTATCTCCAGACCAAAAGTATACAAAGTAGCAGATAGACAGGAGGACCAAGTCTGGAGATTTAATGTACAACATGAGGACTACAAGGAGGAAAAACCACATGTAAGGATTTTTGCTAAATGTGTAAATTTTACCTGTTCTTGCCACCAAAAAAAAAAAAAAAAAGAGGGAGGGTAACTTAGGAAAATGGTGGATATTACTCAGCCTGGCTATGGTAACCACTTTCCCATCTATACATATCTCATCACATCATGTTGGATACCTGAAGTATACATAATAAAATTAACTTTAAAAAAACATCCAGACCAGCGGTTCTCAACCTGTGGGTCGCAACCCCTTTGTAACAATGAAAATACATCGCAGCGTTAGGAAGGTTGAGAACCACTAATCTAGACCAGTACGCCAGTGAGCACACAATCATGGCAGAAGGCGGTGGGCTTCCCTCCCAGCCTCCAACTTGGACACCTGCAGAGAGCTCCACCGCTTTCCCTTAAACTCCAGCCCAGTGCTTCTCAACCTTCCTAATGCCTCAACCCTTAACGCATCCCAAAGGGGTCACGACCCACAAGTTGAGAACCGCTGCCTCGCCCATGTCTGCAGCCCCTGAAATAATTGTCGTCCCTTCTGCAGTCCTTACGTGTGACTGTACTCAACACACAAATGTTCACCTGAATTAAATAGAACCAGAGGAAGCAGAAAATAACTGTCACCCTTGAAGTTTGAACTAATTTTTGTTGTTAATTCTGAGCATCACAGTCAACCCTAAATATTAAATGTCCTGACCCAAAGTCATGTTTTAAGTGATTCTTACATTGTGATCTTCACGTTTCTCTTTCTCCACTTCAACCCCCACTTAAACTCTGTCTCTTACACAGTCCCTCAAATCTCAAGATTAAAAATGACAGTGGTAAAATACAGCAATATTATGTTTCCCTGGACCCTTGCACCAAGCATTTGATATAGGTTTCATAGAAGACGGTTTGAAAATAAAGTTTGAATAGTGTGCGTGGATCCACGACCGCTCTGCTGTGAGTCTCAGCTTTGATGTCTCACTGCTGGACACCTGTTCCTGACGGCAGTGCTGACTCAGCCTATCAGCTCATCGGGCCACAACTCGTCACCTCCAACCTGCTTCCTCACCCCCTAAATGTCTCTTTTTTCCTGTACTGCCTGTAGTTTGAAGTGTCAACACCGCCTACTCAAACACCCAAGGTCCCTCATCATTCAGCCTCTAGTTAACACCAGACATCATGCCTCCTACTTTCCACTTAACTTTTGAATCTGTCTCCTTTTCTCCAGCTACACAATGCCTGTCTTCGTTCTGGGCCTCACAGTTTCTCACAGACTCATTCCACCTTCTCTCACTACCACCTTTCTATTCTCGGTTTTGCTAAATAGTGCCTTGCCAGGGTCAGGTCCGAGTTCCCGAGGCACACATTTGCCCCTCTGTGTCCTCCGGCACGGGAGGCACCCAGGATGCCCTTGTTTTACCCACCTGATTGTGAGCTCTTGGTGGTGGAACTTGCTCTTGGTTCTGTCCAGATCTCCTAAAATAATGTCCGATATATCAGAGATATGCAGCATTACTTGTTGAAAAATGAGTATATTAATTAATTTGTGTTAATTCTGTTAATTTTACAGATTAACAGAAGTTTCTAGCACTTCTTCTTGGAGAATCATTTCAAGTACAAGATACAAAGAGTTAAAATGATAATAAACTAGACAATCATGGGCAATTATTTTTACAGTGATATCATGTTTTTTGTCTTCAGCAATACAGTGGCAACAGAACCAATAGGATTCTCTTAAGTTTTTTTTTTTTTTTTATACAATATTCTCTCGAATCTTCCATTAGAATGGTGTTTTGAGATTTGCAAACATATTAATGACGATGGTTTTTTTAAATGCATGTTTTCCTAATGAGAAAATTCTTCAGGTTAGAATGTAAATGGGGTATGACAAAAAGGGCCTAGAAAGTATAATATTTTTAAAGCTATTTTTGGGGGAAAAAAATCCCTTTACTATGGGTCATAAAATTTCCATGATTGTGATATAAATTTGAACTATAAATTAGGCCACTTACTTTTAGATTGGTTCCTTTTGCAGAAATTTCAGAGGTAAAATCAACTTGACTTTTTGACCATTGACCCAATAAAATGATAAAGCTGCCACAGTTTGAGTAATCTAGTTAGTCTAACAAAGTCTGGCATCTTAACAAGCCCAGACTAGTTTCTCAAACCAGTCTTCAGTGTAACATTCAAACGATTACTCTGTGCAGTCCCGGAGGTATTCATTACAGACAAAATTGGTCTTGATGCCTCGCATACAAGCTGAGTTTTCAATGGGAAATGAAAGGACGCCTAGAAAAATAGGCCACCTAATTAAGTTAAACTACGCTAGCATTTGGCTTGACATCTTCATTACTCAAAATTAAAAAGATGCTTCACTTGAGCACACAAGTTACTATTGTTTATGTTGTTTTCTTCCTAAATTGGCTTCTTACATGGAAGTCTGTTTTTCAGCATTATATCTTAAAATAGCTCCCATATTTCTTGCAGTTTATAAAAATGTCTTAATAGCTGTGTGGATATTGAATACAGGCACCATACAAATACATATCTGAGGGCTGGTGATAGCCAAACACACACCAGTCTTTCTGGGTTTTTTTTGTTTGTTTGTTTGTTTTTTGTTTTTGTTTTTTTTGACTATCCACATTGGAATAGTTGAACTTTAGATGATTCTTTACCCACCCAGCCTTTATTATTATTTATTGTGATTATTTTTATTTACCCACCCAGCCTTTATTATTATTTATTGTGATTATTCTTATTTTAGTGGAGGATTGACTCCGTTAGCTGTACCATGATCATGTGCATGAAAAAATGAATTCCTGGGAAATGTAAATAGACCATAACATTTAAACTGAAATCCATTCATTTAGAAATTACTTTCTAAAATCACAAATTTGTCCAGTGAAAGCGTTTTCTATCACCCTCTGCAGCAGAGCTATTTTAGGAACATTTTAAAACATAAACATATGTAGAGCATCCCGTCTCCTGATTACCAGTTTCTAGTCATTGACACTAATGAGGCTGCTGACAGGTTAAATGTGGTGTATCATATACATTTCCAAGCTGTGGGATTTGTGAATATAAGACTCATTTTTTATTTCAGAAAATGAATGTTGCTGGGTATACATGAGAATTTTATTATAATTGTCTAATAGTATGTTTTTTCAAGCATTAGGGAAATGTATTTCAGTGATAAAAATTATGAAAAGATCTGACCAAAATAGCATTACTGGTAAAAACAGATTCTCAAAACCTCCAGCTCCGTGTGGCACATGGTTTGCTGTGTGGGTAAGTGTCGGGTGATGCCGGCACCTTGGGAAGAGGCCTGGTGGTTCCTCTACTCAGCCTGAATCGTTAGGCCCTGGAACTTGATACCTTTTGAAAACAGCCCTTTGGTTTATTCACAGTTGTATTTTGAAGACTTTTTTCCCCTCAGCACATGGTCAATTGTAAAACACTATATGATCCTTCCTGTTAAATCTTGTCATTATAACATGCTGTATTTTTTTCTGCCACTTATAATAAAACTGTCACTAAAGAATGTCCCCAAGAATAAGTATATTTCAAATTAATAACAACCATATGTTGAATAATGTCACCTGTTTATGCCAACTCCATTTCTTTTTTATTTTCTTTCTTTCTTTCTTTCTTTCTTTCTTTCTTTCTTTCTTTCTTTCTTTCTTTCTTTCTTTCTTTCTTTCGAGAAAGAGTCTCACTATGTCATCCTCTATAGAGTGCCATGGCATCACAGCTCCCAGCAACCTCAAATTCTTGGGCTTAAGTGATTCTCTTGTCTCAGAGTCCCAAGTAGCTGAGACTTACAGGCGCCCACCACAACGCCTGGCTATTTTTTGGTTGCACTTGTCATTGTTGTTTAGCAGGCCTGGGCTGGGTTTGCACCTGCCAGCCCCAGTGTATATGGGTAGCGCCCTACCTACTGAGCTACAGGTGCTGCCCTATGTCAACTCCATTTCTAAGACTCTTAAAGATTGTTCTAAATCGAAACAAGCACTGAATTTTAAAAATGTCAGTGTGTCAGCCAGGTATGGTGACTCAGACCTGGACTCCCAGCACTTTGGGAGGTTGAGACAGGAGGATCACTTGAGCTCAGAAGTTTAAGACCAACCTCAGCAAGAGTGAGACCCCCGTGTCTACTAAAAATAGAAAAGTTAGAGGCAGGGGTCATGGTGGGCCCCTGTAGTCCCAGCTACTCGGGAGGCTACTGAGGCAGGAGGCTCTCTTGAACCCAGGAGTTTGAGGTTGCTGTGAGCTGGGCTTACACCAGGGCACTCTGGCCTGGGGAACAGAGTGAGATTTTGTCTCAAAAAAAAAAAAAAAGAAAGAAAGAAAAAGAAAAAAAAGAAATTCAGTGTCAAGTAGAAGCAATTTGTCCACTTTTAGTATGAGAACACTGAGGCTCAGAAAAGCTGAGGTGTTTTCCACCCACCTGTCTCCTCTGAGACCTCCTTCTGCACATCCTCACCTGCCCCCCCAAACAACCTTCTAAAAAGTGTCAAGTTTCCCTCTGAAGTTTCAGTTCCTCGGTTTGGGAGCAGACCTAGCTAAACTTCCCAGAAACACAAAGAGGGTTTCTTTTGGTTTAATCTTTATCTATTTCTGTATTTTTTACTTTCTCCTGTGTTCTTCCTGATCGATGTTATTTCAGTTTTAGACATAAAAAAAATTTAATCATAACCCTTAATGATTTGAAATTAATTGGTGGCTACATTGGGAAATGTTCTCCCCACATTCCTTGTTGTTCCTCAACTGTGATAACTCATCCTATTGGTAGCAGAGTCAAGAAAGTGACTTCTAAGATGCAGCGTCAACTTATTCAAAGGGATAACCTTGTCTGGAACTCACAAGGGCCCTGGGGTTGCTATTTGAGCACAGTGAGGAAAGCTTCCCTATATGCAACTCAGCTTCCTAGCATTTCTGGAGAAGGCTCTCCTTCCAGAAGAGCTAAGCCTACTGTGAGTTGTTATTTTTTAAACTTATAAAGCAGGGCAGGCCTTAGAGGAAACGGGGTGAGGGACATTAGGGGTGCTGGGTAAGGTGATACCAGCACCTCTATAGATGCTGCTTCCCTTCAGGAAAGGCTAGACGTCCCCCCTGCCCCCCACACTCACACCGTGAGGGCTGCTTCTTTCTGATGTTCTCACCTCAACTACATGCCTTTTCTTATAGAGATGATGCTCAACTACATGCCTTTCTTGTAGAGATGATGTTACGTTTCTGTAGTAGGAAGTTTGTAGTAGCACTCTCCTACCCCAGTGTCAGCAATGAAGTAAATTCATAATAATTAATGATAATAAGAACAACAACAACAATAATAATCATAACAGCTGTCAGTGGGAAGCTACCTCTTTCTCCTAAGGAGCTAACCAAGGGTTTGCATGCATTATCTCATGTAATCTTTATGATAGTACAGTGAGGATGAGAAATAGTGTGACCAGACAAACATTAAAAAGATAGGAAATATCGGAGTCAGGACCCTGACCCCGTAAGCTGGACAGCCCACAACAGACTCCATCCTTGGTCAGCTAGGCTTAATTTTATTTTAGAACTTTAAGGTCAAAATGTTGACATACATGCTTCAGTCCTTTTTAGCATTGAGATAGCTACAGTGTGTTACATGGGAGGGAATACTCTGAGAAATAGCAAGTTGGGCCCAATCAGATACCCATGGATATCTGATAATCTGATAATTTTTTTAGCTATAATAGCAGTAATTTCATATTTATTCACATAAAAGAGCAACACAGGTGCAGTAGTTCTTTGCTGTCCTTGCATTTGTTGACCTGGAATGATGATCCTTTCTTTTTCTTCTTTACTAGCCTTTGTCACAGCACCTGCCCCTTCCCTCTGCACTCCAAGTCCAGGCTCGCTACCCCCATGCACACTAACAAAGCGCAGGAGGTCTCCCCACAGGCCATGTCGTACCGTCCCCCGAGGATCCCACCTTCTGGGAAACTGAATATGAAGGGGTCTTATCTTCATTAAATTGGGGCAACTCTTTCTACTTGTTCAACTCTTTTTTTCTTCCACATTCTTCCTTTCAGCCTACATAAGCTTTCTTTGTAGCAAAGATGTAGGGAGGAAAATGACCTCCACCATGTAAAGGTTCTCTCCTGGTACAGCAATCCAAGGAAAAGGACGTGCCTATCAGTGTGTGATGAGCAGAGACAGGAGCTTCTTTTTCTCTTCTCTGGATCCTTTGATTGAAGAGCCAAGCCAAGAATACAGGCCACCTGTCAGCTCCAGACCTCTGCTCATTCGGTTTCTTTATGCAGAATGTGAGCTCATGCACCCAATACTTACTGATTTCTACTCACAGACAAAACCGAAAACTATAGCTATAAACACTTACAGCATGTATTTTAAAATTTATATACAAAATATATGCCTATAAAAGTAGGCTGACACTGAGACTCAACCGTATGCTGGCTGCTTGCATCTGATTGAGCACATAGAACCTGTCAGCAAAAATCAATTTAATACAGGGCTTTTTTTCTTTTTTTTTTTTAAAGAAAAGTTATTGAAACTCCAAGGTACGCATGTTTAAAAATGTTATATTAAAACCAAGTGCATTTCATTCAACTATGAAATGTGAAATAAATCTATATAATGATTCTGTGGGTTTACCCATTACTCAAATGGTTCTATAAATACAAGGATATAAATTAACTTCTCTGTACCTCATCTTCCTCATCTGCAAAGTGGGGAGATGATTTCTTAGGTTTCTTCTTGAGCAAACATTCTGTGATTCCATTTAAGTGTAAATATAGAACTCTACAACATTGTCTTCTCGGGAAATAAATGAATAAGGTTATTCATTACAGCGTGACTTGTAACAGAAAAATTAGAAACATCCTAAATGTTCAAGATAGAGAATTGGTGGAATAAATTATAGAACATGAAGATAATATGCAGCTGTTTAAACAATAATATAGGCAACATGTATTTGCATGGGAAATTTTTCACAATTCATTTTAAGTGATCAGAATAAATTACATAATGGTATAATTATATAATCACAATGTAGCTAACGTTTATTGATTGCTTCTTCTGACGTGTGTATTACCCAAAGTGTTTACATTACCTCATTTATCTTATTTAATCCTAATAAGTACTTAATAAGTTTAATACTATCATTCCTGCTTTACAGCTATGGAAACTGAGGCTTAGAGAAATTCAGTGACTGCATCTACCAAGATACGGACTAAGATTTGCATTTAGAATTTCTAGCTTCGAGATCAGAGCCCCCAAAAAACAAATATAAACAAACAAACAATCAAAAAGATATGATCTGACTTTCATTATTAAAAACAAAAACAAAAATGCCCCAAACACTAAAATTCATGAACAATAAACATTTTAGTAATGTTTTGTCCTAAGTGGTTGAATTAAAGGTGATTTTTTTTTTCATGTATGTTTTCTACTTTTTAAAAAACTGGTTACATAGGTTATTTATGAAGGAAAACCCGAAACCATAGAACTGGACCTCGGGATGTTTGAACTCAGTTTGAGAACTGAGAATAATGTAGATGACGAAAAAAATTACAGGTTGCCTTTTATATAAAATTATACACTAAACAGAGAGATGAAAGATGTCAGTGATCCCCATTAAGCACTGGATGTGAAATGCTGACCTATCCGGCACCACGTGCTTGAGCCCCGACTAACTTTCAGAAGTACCTTCTCCGCGTCAGTCTGAGTCTCTGATTATTCGTGTGTGGACTGTTGGGGAAGTACGTTATTTGTTTTCTGGAAGCTTGGGGGGGGGGGGTTAATGGAAGGGGAGACCCTTATTTATGACAGCTGAACCCAAGGCCTGGTTTTAAAATGTCCCCTAAAAGATACGGCTTAGAAGCTTTGTTGACCCCACGCAATGCTGAGAGGAGGCATATCCCTGCTCTACTCCAGTATCGTTAATGGATGTTGGCAGGAAAAACCTCTCCATGAAAATGGTAAGGGAGTTTTTTGGAAGTACATGGAGAGGGGGATCTGGCACCAGCCAAGACTGAAGAAAAAAAAAATTTTTTTTCAAGTTTTTTTTTTTTTTTTTTGGCCAGGGCTGGGTTTGAACCCACCACCTCCAGTATGTGGGGCCAGCACCCTACTTCTTTGAGCCACAGGTGCTGCCCAAAAGAAGAAAATTAAGTTACCCTGCCCCACCCACAACTCATCTGATTCAAGTGCTTAGCTGACAACCCCTGAACCTCCTGAATCCTAAAAGCGTCAGCCTGTAAGCCCTGACCTTGAGGCGCAAAGCTCTCCCAGCCCACGGCCCCAGGAAGAGCCAAGGTCAGATGTTCTGTGGGATAGGCTCCAGGTGATCCTGCTCTCTGGCCTCATGCGGGCTTTGCACTCTGGTTTTACATAATGGAAATTTTATGTCCAGTCCCAGTAAAGGCCTTCATTGAGCCCAGTACCCCAAAGATTGATTGATGGGACCAATCTTGCCCTTGAAATTGTCTTCGAGGTTGAAGACCTGAGCTTGTTGCTAAACCTCCTTGCTGCTGCCTGTCCAGCTGCCCGGACTTGCTTACTTGTCCCTTCTGTGTGCCTCCCCTGATCACTTATCTTAGCAGGAGGGTCTGATCTCCTGGCCCTGATATCAGTGTAAATCTGCTTACAGCAATCCCTTTATCATCCCAGGGCTCCAGGTAATTCCTCTTTCATTTAACCTGTTCTCTCACTCGTTTGACACCTGACTTACTGCTCTTTATAGGGGCCTAAGTTTTATTTCTCTCTTCTCATGAACTCCCTTTATAACAGTGTCTTCTGGTTCTTTTATCTCACATGCCATCTTGTGGGTATCTGACACGTAGTAGGCACACATTGAGTGTTGTTAGAATAAATGAGGGACTCGTCGCCTTTAACTTAACACGGGTTACAGAAATAAATGAGCACAAATACAACAAATGTTATGCTTTCTACCAAAAATCTCCTTCTGGTAACTGTTGCTTGAAAAATTAGTACATTGTGTGTTTTTAAAGGAAGATGATTTATTGCTATTGTCTAACATGTGAAGAAAGACAAAAAAATTGTTTGCAGGATCATTGGCTTGAGCACATCAATGGCACTGTTGGACAATTCTTGCTGAGTGTTAAGATGATTTATGTAACAGACCAAAGCTTTCCACAGTAATACATTATAGTCTTGAGCTATCAGCCCTCGTTCATGCAGAGACAAAGGAATCTGAAAAATACCTACTTCTGAAGGTCTTCTAAAAAGAAACCAGAGATTATGTTGATGCTCTTTAAATGCTTTCAAGAAAAATCACCAGCACCTGCAGTATCTTAACTCTAGAAAATGCACAGAGAAAGTTTATTATTCTTCTAATAAACTTTTCAGTTTGTTTTGCTTTTCATTCAGTTATCTGAACCACGAAACAAGAATGTTCAGTAACAGGAGACAAAACATGACTAAACATTGGTATTTTTTATGCTTAAGCTCCAGGAATTATGTTACAGATTAAAAATTAAGGCATTCGGTGTACGTTTGATGGCAGTACTATTTACTTATCCTTCAAATAAAGTTCTATATGAGAAGCATATTTTACCAAGTTATAACCGTAGCCATATTTTTAGCGTATGCATGATTGTATGAATCCATCACGTAATTTAAAGATGCGTACAGGATGGTATCTTTTGAATTCTTTTGAGTTATGGGACTTGTTGTCACCAAAGATTGAGTATTCCGTATGATGATTGCAATATGTAGACAGAGACCCACAAATCCAATGCCTCTGGTAGAAAGACGGGGTTTTTCCTTTAATCGCTCCTGGTTAGCGTATATTAACACTGTAAGTATGAAAACACGAATTCTCTGTCGTCAAAAGAAAAGTCAGCATAATTAACATTCCACTTCCAGATGTAATAATGCAGACTAAAAATATAAGAACAGGCTGTAGCAAAAGGAAATGTAGGCTGCAAAAGGAGAAAATAATGTGAACAGGGTACCCAGATTGTGGAATGTGGGAAGTAACCAGAGGAAAAGGAGCCCATGTATTCAAACAGACAGGGCCAATGAGATCTTCAGAAATCGGCTGAAATGAGAGGCTGGGAAGGCTGGACCCAGGAAGGACTTGGGCTTTAGTCAGATGGCTGAAAAGGCATCTAAGTGGCTCAGATGGAAGCAGATTGGAGGGACCCTCTTACTTTCCTAACCCCGTCTCTGGATTCTCGCCTCAAAAGTGATCCTTCTGATTAGCAGTTTGACCTCCTAACCAAGCATCACCCAGGGAAAGTAGCCTTCCAGGACTTAGCCTGTGGGGTAGAAAGTGTAGCTTTTGTGCAAAACGAAACAGTGACATTCTGGTCACATTGGCCTTGTACCTGGTAGGGAGGAGTGGACTGTCGGCACCTGCTGGGCCAGGCCTGCAGGGGTCAGGGAGGGACATCAGCTGCCCTCTGCTCATTAAATCATCCGGAGCACCTTCCTCTGATATCCACCATCTTTTTATTCTTTAATTAGAAAATACAATTTAATCCCATTAAAATGAAGGTGAAGCCTTATCTTAGCTATTTATGGGGAGCAATTAAATAAATACATTATGCATGAATGAGGCTCATCAATGGCAAATATGGGTGTACTGAAATTCCGTTATAATGAGGTTTGGGGCAACATGTCTAAATCCTCAACCATCCTGCCTATAGGTGTTGGACATAACCCCATCCATGATACGTTAACCACAGCTGGGTAAAACGTGAGTTTATCAAGAACTTTCTCTCTGGCAAACATGCACTGTTAGGTTTTTTAACTGTGTTTTTGTTTGTAATGCTCAAAAAAAAAACCCATTGGGCAGTTTTTGAAACTTGAGGTTCATGAGGGATAAGATATTCGCCTCAGAGCCCAAGGGAAGAAATGCTTTGCAGACCCCAAACTCTGTCCATTGGATTCAAAACCCTCGGGTCTTTTGACTCGTTCTGCACCCTTCTTGTCGGTCCCTGAAGGACTCCTTGTGTACCTCCCCCCAGTCCAAAATCTGTCCCTTCCTCATCAGAGGAAGGTGCAGCACTGTATGAGCTAAATGTGCAGCTGTCATATTTTAAGGTTTTAAGAGGATGGCCTGAAGTTGTCACTGACTCTATTTAGAACTGTAAAAGTACTCTCTTGAGGTTGGTACTGTTTTGAAATTACTACTTTAATTAACGCTCCCAATAGTACCCGTGGGGTCTTGTGAAGTTCATCCATTTTCCAGAATTAACTAAATCTCCTAGTAACACACTGCACTCTAATTCAGGGCCCTTTGGGGGCGATGCTCGGCACCTCCCGTGTGAGAGCTGAGGAGCCCGGCCGATAGCCAGACTCTCCAGTGTCCATCACGAGTGAGCAGCTGAAGATGAGTGAGAATCTGGTTAATTCACAGTAACTTAAGTTTGAGTTCTGTGAATCCTTTGGATCATGTTATGGTTTGGTTTAGACCAAATCACTTTGTATGCTTATTTGTTTCAAATTTACCTTTAGTTAATAAGGTAGGGATCCAAGATGATTAAAAATATGTCCTGAATTTCACCCCACTGTCCCTAAGTACCTTCTCTCCAATTGTGTGGACAGTCATCATTGATGCATTTGTTTATTCATTCAACAAACATCAAACACTAGTTCTAACTAGGCAGCCTCACCGCGAGTAAGGGACTGCACTGAATCAATGGAAACCTATTGTATCCATCCCCCCAAACTGCAAATTGTCTGCACTGTGAAACGCACCATTGTTAGGTTAAACATATTCCTATTAAGTTTGTAAAAGTCAAAATCGAGCCGTCATGTCATAGAAGCCAATGTTGAGAAATTAGCTAATTCATTTCCACATAAAAAGTAATCAGTCTGGCATTGCACTTTTTTTAAGTTCTGGGACATTTTGACATTTATACAATTACCGCTCTACTTTAATATGGCATCAATTACAGTGTAATGGGCTCGTGGCAAATAACCATATTATGACTTCCAATGTAAAGAACAGAAACTACTAAGTAACTTTATGTTGTTACAATTCTTGATCCACATAACTACCCATTACCAGTGAAGTTGTGGAATCTGTGGTTTTGGTATATAATTGCATAGATTAAATAACGTTAATGTGTAATTACGTGAAAATAAACCATGGAGCTTAGCTAAATGGGAGTACAATTCTTATCACTGAAAGTAAAGCTATCCCAATTAAACCTTCCTTTAAAGCACCACAAATTAAGATTTAACTACTCTAGGATATAAAGTCATAGTGTAACGAAGGTAGACTGTCCCTTAGTATTTTCAGAGGTTTCATGGCATTTCCAAAGTTAAAAACATCTTTCTTCTTTCTCATTGGAATTAATTGTGGCTTATTCAAGAGAGCTTCAAACAGGCATCAATTAACTTCTTAAAAGATAGGTATCAACAATTCAGCATTTGCAGGGTTGACAAAGGGGCAAGTCATGGAATCTTGTGTTTCAAGAGAGGAAATATTTAATTTCAGCGAGGGGGCAATGGGGTGAAATTCGGGGAAAAGAAGACCTGATACTCATGCTTGTTCTTAAATTATAAAATTTTGTTTATCAAAATTGGGTGTTGGCAATTTCGTATCATTCAGCCTAATAAAATAGTAGCAATTAAACTACGGTTGTAAATATCATAGTAACAAAAATGCCCTCGTCGTATGGCCATTCCTCAGATATATTGACTTGATCTTTTACCAGCTGAGTGAAAACAGAGGGGTTATTTAATTTCTGAGCCTCAATTTTCTCTTCAGGAAACTGGGAATAGTAATTGCTACCAAAAGATCGGATTAAACAAAGACAACACAATCAAAGTGCGTTGATACAGTGCGTTGAATGAACTAGGCATTAATAACACACTTCCCCTTTCTCGCCTTCCTTTTGGGCATCTTTTATGCTACTTCCTGTGTGAATACTTGTTCAAAGAACTGATGGCTTAGATCTGTAAGATCTAAAACATATCCCACGTATGAGAATTTAATAAACTTGTAATGTCAACACCTAGCACTAATATATTTTCCAGAGACGAGATATATACTGTTAACAGGAGAATTTGATAACAGGTAATTTGAACTTTTAGAGGTGGTGATTTTTTCTTAACAGAACCTTACATGTTAAAGGGGATCAGTCAAATCTTCCCTCAGATACCCTCTGTCTCTAACTTAAACGTGCGTCTCCGTGACCAGGTCTAAATTCCAGATGTTCCGAGAAGCTCTTCATCTAAACTTGTCCTCTGACAGCTCCTAAACAAATACATCAAAACTCATACAACATTTAACAAGTAGAACTTGAAGATTTTCTTTCTGTTCGACAAATAGACGCCATCTGGAAAAAATAACCCCAGGCGCTTGGACGCCGGAGCATGCAGCTTATTGGCTGAACACCCAATGAATACCTTACACTACTTTCTTTGGCGCCTACCCTCTGCCTGCTCATTTCAAATCTTGCACACTTGAGCAGACGCTGGGCTGTTAGACAAGGGAATCCTTGTTAGCTGTGCACCCAAACATTGAGGAAGGCTCTCTTCATTTGAAAGATAAGCTTGCAAGAATTATCTGGACCAAAATGTTGCCTTTCATATTATGGCACCTGTTCCATCCAGGACTGGTAAATGTCAATGTGTATTTGATATTAATTGGTAACAATGTTTCAGGCTTCCATTCTTCCTTATATTTTTCAACACTTAAACCACATTCCATTTTAAATAGGCATATCCTCATATAATCTTTCCTTCCTTTTTCCACCCTTCCTTCATATTTTATCTAAAGCTAATTTGTAAAAGAAAATGCTCCTGGTATGTTAATGCTATTTATTTTACTGATTGGTTTTTATTCCAGAATTAGTATCATAATAATGTTAGCATTACTTTGTCTTTAAAAATGCAATGAACTCAATTTAAATGGTTGCAATGTTATTTATCAGTTGTAGGGGAAAATAAAATAAATATTAATAGAAATAATGAAAACAATTTTTACTTTTATTTTGATGATAAAATCCTCTTGGTAAAAATAGCATTTAATGGCATTTTTCTATATCAAACTTTCAGTACAATCATACTTAAGCAGACGCTGAAGTTACTTCTTCACTAAGAACTTTTCTTTTGTCGATTGTGAGCAGGTAGCTTTTCAAAACTCAAAAGCAATTGCCCCAGAATTTCTGGAATTCATTTTTATTATATCCCATGATCTGAGCAGTAGGGAGCCCTGTGAAACATGTTTGATCAAACATTAATTTTATAAATTGCCTTCCTTCCCTACAATTCCCATGAAAAAGGTATTCAGCTAGATTAAAACTCTGGAAAATTTTAATAGGACCTTTGAAATCGGTTTGAGTTCAGCTTTTTGGAAAAAATAAAGCCACCTCATGGAAGGAGTCTTTATACCAGAAGAGGCTCTGCCTTTGAGGCAATTTTCTTCCATGCATCACAGTGAAATGGCAGCAGGATTATCTGAGAGTTTGAAGCGTCTTTGCCAAACCCACAATGCTGCTTGTGGTGACATCTGAAGGGTCATGTGTGTTTGATATGATGATGAAGAAGCAGAGGTTGATAACTTGCCACAATGTCATTCTTGTCTTTACACAGTCCTACCCTGGTCCAAGCCTGGAAAGTGAAGACTTTAACATTCCGCCAATCACGCCTCCTTCCCTCCCCGACCATGCGCTGGTGCACCTGAATGAAGTCGAACCTGGTTACCATTCCCTGTGTCACCCGATGAACCATAATGGCCTGCTACCATTTCATCCACAAAACATGGAGCTCCCTGAAATCACCGTCTCCAACATGCTGGGCCAGGACGCAGGGCTGCTTTCTAACTCCATTTCCGTGGTAAGAACCTGCTTACCTGTTGGTGACTGGGAATGAGAGGCACAATAGTAACAGCATTCTGTTTTTAGCTAAGGGCACTGACTTCTCCATAGATCCTACACATTCCTAAAGCAACTTTTCATTCTGCATTTAGGTAAAGGCAACATCGATTAATGACTTGTGTGATCACTTGTATTTATAAGCCAAGGTACTAAATACCATTTGATACTGAATGTGCCACCTGTCCTAGCTATCCTAGATCAGCTTTCAGTAAAAAGGAATCATAAAAGATGCCACTTCTCACGTAGTGTAAGACTCCTCCCAACAAGTGAGATCCCCCACATCTTCTGAACAGGAGCTACTGTTAGCCTTTGGTTCCACCCCCCATATTTTCCACAAATTTTCATAGGAGAGCAAATTTTTTTTTTCTTTTTTACTTTGAAGAAATAATTCTGATGATCTAACATTTATCTCCATTAAAGTATTTCAGTTTATTGAGCCTGTTATCACTCTGAATCGTCTAACAGTCTAAATTTCTAAAATTTATTGGAGATGTGGATCAATAAGAATACTAGCAAAAAAATCAAATTCTCAGGCCCAACCTGGGGAGTTTTTAACAAGTACTCCATACCTGAGAAACATTGGCTGATCATAAAAGCTTTCCTTCTGATTTTTATGTCATGTAAAACCTTAATTTCTCTTTCTGTATCCCAGTAGTGAAAAAATATTTCAGTAGTACACAGCCAAGGGCAGAGCTTTTGGCTGTATGGTCACACTCTCTTCCTGGGTTAACACTGACTTCTAATTACCCCTTGGATTTCATTGTTCTGTCACTTAACAGTCCAACTAACTCTTTTGTCACTTTTATAAGTCACTGAATGGTGCTATGATAGTCACAATGAATGAATTGATTAGCTTCTTTGTATTATGTTCTTGCTGATAAAAAACCGTTTAATATTATTGCTTATTTAAATCATTTACGACTGTATCTCTAACTTGAGTGATTTCAAGGGGGTGTGTTCTGTTATTCGTGAACATAAGGGAGAGGTGAAGGAAAGTAAAAAGGAAACCCCAGCCTGGGTGCTGTGGCTCACAACCTTAATTCTAACACTTGGAGAGGCTGAAGCAGGAGGATTGGTTGAGGCCATAAGTTTGAGGCCAGTGTGAGCAACATAGTGAAACCTCATCACTACAAAAAAAAAAAAAAAAAAAAAGAAAAAGAAAAAGAAAGAAAGAAAAGAAAAGAAAGAACAAAGAAAAATTAGCCAGGTTTGGTGGTGTGTGCTTGTAGCCCCAGCTACTTGGGATTCTAAGGCAGGAGGATTGCTTGAGTCCAGGAGTTTGAAGTTGTAGTGAGCTATGTTGACACCACTGCACTCTGGCTCAGGCAGCAGGATGAGAGCTGTCTCAATTAAAAAGAAAAAAAAAAAAAAAAGAAACCCCAGTGTAGTTTCTATGGGAAATGAAGCCCAAAACCTAATGCAATAATAGCGTGTAGAATTTCCCTAAAATCCGACAGCCGTGTGAGTGACCAAGTTGGGAGAACTCGTTGGCAGCCCTGGCAGGTGGCAGGAATCTCAGGAGTGTTGCCCAGTTTGTAGATCATATTCTACCTCTGTAGATTTGGTCTATGAGTATTAACTTTGTCTCCATAAAATAGTAAATGGATTTTGTAACCAATGTGCTAAACATGTAACTCTAAAAAATGTTGCCCTTCAATTTGAAAAATCATATGCCTGTTCCTCTTTCCTGAGCCAAATCCTTCAGGCCCAAGTCGTAAGCCTAATAAGGCATCCAGGTTCTGCCTGGTAGGGTGCCCTGTTCCCTCTGAGGGAGAGGAAACATTGATTCAATATACATATAAAGTACAAGTTTTGTCCTCTATGCTACTTCTTTGTGGTGGGAATGAGAATTGGGCCACAGAAGGGATAAAGAGACATTTGGTTGTACAATTCAAACCTGAGAACCCTTTCTCCTTCATAAAATTTATCTTTTTTCTAGTCACATTTAGCTTTCATTAGCATTTCTAGAACCTTCTCTAAGAAGTCTCCCTGTCTAAAGATACTGTGCATTAACTGTGGGTCAAGGACGTTTCCAGCTTTGCTGCACATGGCAAAGGGCATACTCAGGACTGGCCTCCGTCACAGCCAAGATGGCCCTTACAGGCCCTTCTCCCACCTTGCTTCTTCTCATAAAATTTTTTCATGTTTTTCTCTCTCAACCTACTAAGAAAAACTGGACTTATGTATTTTTGCATCAATGAGATATTGCCCCAGAACTTTTAACCAGAGTAAAGGAGAGCAAATTCTCCTCTCTGGCCTGCCCTCCATGAATGGGGTTCTAATATCCCGGTCTAGTTCATGAAGTTGAGTCTTACCGGGTTTTTCATAGGATGTCCTCCCTTCCCAGTGCCTCTCAAACCATCTTCTAAGCTTCACATCTGCTTTGCCTACTCATAATACTGGTCTTAGCATTTCATACATAAGCATAAGCATAAACTTCAAATGCTAGTGTCGGGGAAGCTTTGGGTGGGCTTCAGTGCTGCCCGGTAAAACTGTGTGTGATGATGGAACTCTCCTGTAACTTGTGCTGTCTGATAACTGTAGTCCCTGACAATTAAATATGGCCAGTGTTGACCCACGTTTTATTTTATTTTATTTTAATTACTTTACATTTAAGTAAACCACATGCACCTAGTGGCTACTATATTGGATAGTGTAGGTCTAGTTAATGATGTTGATTCTAGCATTAAATCTATATTAAACTCATTTTTTTCCCAAGCCATTGTGGTCTTAGAGAAAGTAGATTTGGAGATTAAATTTATTGTTCCTGTTTCAAGGCTTGAATCTCTGGCTGGATTCCAGGAAGCAGAGTTTGATACACTATAAAGTTGCAATAGGAATCTAATAAAGTTGGAAGAATCTGGAGCTATCCTTTGTCTGCTAATTCCTTTGAGAAACAAAGAGCCTCTTCATTTCTCGTTCTGCTCTCCTGTGACTACAATGCCGTTCCTTGGTGTGTACATTTTGAGTGCTTACTGGGGTCTGCATGTTAGAAAGTTCAAATGATTAATAACACGCAGCCGCTTCCTTCCATAGTTAAGGAGCACTTGGAGAGAGACAGCACAGTCACAGCCTAAGAGAAGGGTGACCCTGAGCTGTGCTGGCCGGGAACTCAGTAGCAATCCCAAACTCTGGTTTGGGTATAAAACTTGGTAGAAAAGACAGGATTGCAGTCAGGCCTTGAAGGACTGTTCTGATTTAGTTAAATAGAGAGGCAAGAAAAAGCATTTAAAGAAAGAAAGAACGAGAGAGAGAAAAAAAGGGAGGGATGGAGGGAGGGAAGGAAGGAGAGAAGAGGAAGAAAGGAAAGGCTTATTAGTGTTCAAAAATCAGGTTGAGTATTTTAAAATGGTAGATTTGACCAAAGACTTTGTAAAACAATTAAAAAACACTAGCTAGTCTTGATAGCATGGATTATAAAGGGATTAAAGGGGAGGCTAAGAAGGGAGAATTGCTTGAGCTTAGGAGTTCAAGACTTGCCCGAGCAAGAGTGAGATCCCTGACTCCTAAAAAAAATGAAAAAAACCAGCGGGGCGCCATGGCGAGTGCCTGTAATCCCAGTGGCTTTGGAGGCTGAGGCAGCAGGATGCCCAGAGCCCGAGTCTCATACAGTGAGCTATAACGCCATTGCACTCTGCTCAGGGGCTAGCTGGCCTTGATAGCACAGATTCTAAGAAACCATTGGTAGTCTTGACTCAAAGCAAAAACATTATGAAAGCAACGCTATAGGAAAACCCTTTAAGCAGCAGGGCCCTGAAATGGTTAAAATCCAGAGTTGTGGAGAGCCCGTTTTTCCAACTCAGGTGAGAGGTGTTGGGAAGCTGTAACTGTGGTGGTAAAGTGAGCATAGTAGGTTTTTAAGCCATTTTTTCATCATCCTCAAATACATGTGGATTGAAAGATGAACAGCCTTTCCTATTTCCATATTTTAAATTTAAAAAGCACTAAAGGATTATTTTGTTTGAAAGAAACTTTGAATACAAAATTTTCTCATCACATTTCCTCATGAAAGCTTACTAAACCTCTTTCCTAGGAACTTTTGCTCACAAATTTTGATCACAAAATTTAGTACTTGAACTGTTGACAGATTTGGCAATTGTTGAAAGATATTTACAAACAGGGACAGTGAAGGCTATCAGTGTTCATACAGACAGGAAAATAGTTCTTATTTAGATAAACATGTATATATTTTACATGTTCTGTGATATTGACTATATATGCATTATTAGATGTACATATCTGGTACTGTGTTATATACCATTTATCATATATACTATGTCATCTTTACTGAGATTATTATTTTAAAGATAAATGTTCTTACATCTTTGTTTCTTATTACCACTGCCAACATAAGTCATATACCAACTATAAGAGTTTGCTACAAATGTTAGGTACACTATATACTATACATTAAAAATCAAAATCTTAGTAAGATATTAGCACCCCAATTTTACAAATGGAAAATGGAGGTTCAGAGTGGTTAAGTGACCTGCTTCATGGCTCAGCCTATGAAAAGGTCAGTTTCCTTATCTGAAAAATAAGAATTATAATAATCCTTCCCTTATGGGTTAAAGGAATATTTAAGAATTACATGCTATCCACAGTGGCTCACACCTGAAATCCTAAAACTCAAGGAGGCTGAAGGGGGAGGATCACATGAGCTCAGAAGCTCAAGCTCAGCATGATTAGGAGCAAGACCCCATCTCTACAAAAATAGAAAAATTGGTTGGACCTATTCCTCTGTCCTGTAGTCCCACCTACCCAGGAGGCTGAGGTGGGACCATCACTTGAGCCCAGGACTTTGAGGTAGCTGTGAGCTATGAAGATGCCACAGCACTCTATCCTAGCCTGGGCAACAAAATGAGACCCTGCCTAAAAAAAAAAAAAATCTAGACCAGTGTCTCAGTATCTGGCACATAGGAATACGCATTGTAAATGGGAGAAGTTAGGATGTATGGGAGAGAAAACTTCCAGAAAGAGCTATTTATCCTTTAATCCTTAATCGTCTTTCCATTCTGTCACAAAAAACTGCAATAAGCCTGTTTTTACCAACTGTCTTTATCATCGTGATTAAATTGATATCTTTGGGCCAGACTGCTTCTGTTTAAATCCCAGTGCTGCCACTTCCCAACCGTAGGACCTTGAGCAATTTCTGTAACCCTCTTGTGCCTCAGTTTCCTTATCCATAAAATCGGTATAATAAGATTTAGTTCTATAATGTCATAAGCATTAAAGTTGTCAATTCTATAATGCTCTAAAGTAGTGCCTGGCACAAAATAGGTGCTAGATACAGTCAAAGAGAACCTCTTTCCCGTACAACGTTCACCAGGAGAGGAAAGGATGGATGTGTCTGTAGGAAATCTGTATTGCCTTCTGAAATTTACCATAGACATACACAGGGCTCAGCATATGTAGGATGAAAGTTCTTCCTTCCCAGATTTCCCGCCATTTTTTTTGCATTTCTTGCCTGTGCCATTTTACCTTCTTTGGGGACTCTGGCAACAACTTTAATTTCTGGCACTTTGAAAAAGATTCCATTTTCTTAATGTCCCTCTTTCCAAGAACAGACTGTAGCGCAGGGTAGAATTTCTATAAGTACTTAATTGAATAGGTGCCAATTCCTTGCAATTGTCTAGGTCCAAGTTAAACAGCCATTCATGACCCAGTATGCAAGAGTTCTGTTTTTCTCAAAGCTCCCTTGAGTTACTTTGATAGTTCATAATTGATTTGCCGGCGCTTATCAGAGTGGAGTCTGGATAAAAAAGCACCAAAATGTGAATCTCGGAGAAGTTGTTAACCAAGGGCAAATCACTGCACCATAAAGTGAGAGGAGGTGGGAAGAGGTGGGAGGAGGTGGGAGGAGATCGGTGGTCCAGACTGCATTTGTTGGGGCCCCAGGGTGGGAAAGGAATCAGCCAGCACAGCTTTACCCTTATTTGTTCGCTGTTGTTTGTTTTAGCTTTGCCCTTATTTGTTGTTTATTCATGTTTGTTATAAAGCTCCCTTGAACAAAGGATTCTCCTCCCATCCCCGCAAAAGTTGGAAAACTGCAGGACTAATTGAGCTCTGCTGTCCTTTCCAGAGCTAGCGTTATCCTGTGACTTGCTTCCCTCCTATCAACCACACAACTCTGATCCAGACTTCAGGGTTCACACGACCTGTCACATTTCTTCTTAGTCATTTTTCTTGCCACCCTCGCTTTGGTTTTCCCAGTATTTTAACCATTTCCCCTTCCATGTTGAATCTGTTATTAAGATATTTGAATCTACTGAACAGATCATGCCTTCCGGGTGGAAAACCTTATCCAGCCATTAAAAAGATAGTGAAGCTACTTTGTATGGGTGGGTGGTGTTTTCATGTCGCTTAAAAGAAACTATTAAACTATTTTGGGAGGAGGGTAGAATAAGAAAATGCCCGTGTTAAGTATTCATGGCTGAAGAAAAATCCTTTGATTCCTACAAACTGAAATCAAGAGGCTCTCTTCTTTCTCCCCACTCTGCCGCATTCACTGCTGGGTTTAATCACGGATTGGTAGCCGGGAAAATGCAACCTTGTATAAAGTCATCCAAGCCTCTCTGCCTTGGCCTATATGTGCCGATCGCTTGTTCTTTGTGCAGTCAACAGAAGCTCTTTCATACAAAGAAAAACCGTGCAAAGTTTTAGAATAGCCTTGAAGAAAGGATTCATTTAGAACCTGGGCTTTTTGTAGAGTGTAGTTCCTAATGACACATTATAGAAAATTTACAATGAAAAAAGCAACAAAGGCGATTTCAATTTCTTTGAATGCTTCAAATTTCCAGTTCTGGAGTTTAAAATGGAAAAAAAAAAAAAATGATGTTAAAAGGCAATAAAATTGGGGGGTTTATTTCCCAACTGCCTTTTTTCCAGGCAACAAAAGCAAGCATAGTGTATATACTCAGATTTATTGTCATGTTCAGCATTCAGTCATGGCACACTTTGCATTCAAAGGCCACTGTACAACTGTTTTGACAACCATCACTTTCATAGGTGCTATATGGGCTTCCTGAAACTGAAACAGGCGTGTTCCTTTGGGCCTATAGGGAGTGCCGCACATCAAGGAGTTAGGATGTATTAGAGCAGCGTGAATTTCCAATATGTTGCCATTATGGAAAAGACCACTGGCATACTGAATAATGCCGTTTTCAAAGCCAAGCAGAAAAATGTGATTACAGACAATTGAATTGCTGTTTTTAAAATAAATATTTTCAAAATCTTGAGGTATTTTATTTCATGTAATGCATGAAGTTTGTAACAATGAACTGGA
The DNA here is from genome assembly GCA_963574355.1 of Loris lydekkerianus. NCBI lineage: Eukaryota > Metazoa > Chordata > Mammalia > Primates > Lorisidae > Loris > Loris lydekkerianus. The sequence continues at coordinate 35,404 of CAUYPK010042619.1, read as the reverse complement.
GGTAATCATCGTTCAGGACACACAGGAGCAGACAGTATCAGCTTATTTAGTGATGGAATAATAGAAGCATTATTATTATTATTTTTTTTTTTTTTTTTTGGAGACAGAGTATTGCTTTGTCACCCTGGGTAGAGTGCCACAGTCTCATCATAGCTCACAGCAACCTCAAACTCAATGGGTTCAAGTGATCCTCCTGCTTCAGCCTCCCAAGTAGCTGGGACTACAGGCACCTGTCAGGATCCCTAGATTCTTTTTCTACTTTTTAGTTGAGGCAGAGTCTTGCTCTTGCTTGGGCTGGTCTTGAACTCCTGAGCTCAGGAGATCCACCTGCCTCCGCCTCCCAGAGTGCTCAGAGTACAGGTGTGAGCCACTGTGCCCGGCCAGAAGCATTAATTTAAAAAGGGAATGCTGTCCTAGTGGCTTCTTATAAATAAATAGAAGCAATAAAAAATAATTTTGCCACTTAATGAAGAACAATTATTTAGGATTATGTCACAGTTCATTAAATGTGTAGCAATTACAATCTCCCTCCCCCAATTGTCTTTTATCCTTTTTTGAATATTGCAAAACAGGAGATTAGACTACTTTAATATTATGGAGAAATGGGCTGTCTTTTTCTTCTTATTTTTGGCCATAAATGTGTGAGGTTTCCTTTGACAAATTCCTAATAAGGCAAAAAATAATTGTTGTTTGTGGTTAGTTGTAAAACTCTACTTAAGTCTTTTCTTTGCTCAAAAGAGATCACTTTGAATGTGCTATTGATGAGTAATTCAATGAACTCAGTATGTTAATGATTTGGGGCAGTCTTTTCGAGCTATAAAAAAATATTATTCCAAACTAAAGTTCTCCTTAAGAGTGTTCAGGAGAGTAGCCAATTTAAAAATAACACTTCCTTTACGATGCCAAGTAATCAAACTCAAAATTCACTTGGTATATAGACTGTACTTTTCCTTTGCCTTAGAGTTCGTATGAATCTGTGCCTCACCCATGCATAAAAGAAGGCAAAAAGCTATGAAATCAGTTATATAATCCGCTGTGAACAAACTCTTGGAGTTATTTAGTCCAGTCTCTTCCAGTCTAAGCAGAAGTAGACCTTAAACTCTGTAAGATATGGTGGTTTTCTAGCTAAGAGCCAAGATTCCACAACTTTCCTTGGTAGCCTGTTTGTGTTTAATTAACCTTGTAACATGAAGTTAAATTGCAGTAAGAGATTTAGATTCCTTCCAGGAAGTTCCTTATTAAAGTTAAACCAAAATCTTTTGCTGCAATTTTAGCTGACTCCGTCTGCTTCAGCCATCCGAATGCTTGGAGAACAGTTGGTTTCAAATATTTGACATTTATTAAGTCAGTCCTGCAGTTGTGTTTAACCTGGCCCAAATAACCCCAATTCCTTTAACCGTTGCTCAAAGGTCATTATTTTTCAACTTTTAAATCAAATTAGCTTTTTTTTTTTTTTTTTTGACATTTATGATCTTAAGGAATGTCAATCACAATGGAAGGCAGAGCTCCAGAGCCTGAGATGCAGATTAATTTCTGAATTTTTCAAATTATTCTCTGCCCCTATGTGGGCATTTCGGAATAGGAGCTTTAACAGCATCATTGATTGCAAACATACCGGATTTTTGACTCATTGATTCCCCCTAAAGTATGTTTCTTGTTGTACTGGTATACACCCAGCAGTTCCCCATCTTGTATTTGTGGAATTTATTTCACATCCTAAAGGCAAACATCTGGGAAGGCCATCATGGTAATGCTCTTCAAGATTTTCTTCTGACTGGGTATCCGTTATTTAAATAGTGCTTAGCAAACTAAAAGAGAGAGAAAAATATATAGTAGTTATATACACACAACTGTCTTTGGACAAACAGATTCTAAGTAGGCCCCTAAATGAGGATTTCCAGGTCCTAGCCATGAACTTATGGTGACTAGCTACATCCTCAAAATTGCTAGAGAAATGTTTCCTGAGGTGTTGAGGGGGGAGTTTGGGAAAGACAGCACAGAGCCGCATAAAAAAGAGGTGGGACCAGGAAGAAGAAATAAATAGGAGAAAATGACAGAACCCTCTGCACAAGGGCAGTGGTGTGGGTGGAGGCTCTGTCCTGCCAGGGACAGGGCAGAGAGGGGCCCTGTGTGCAGTCCTGCAGCGCCCCTTCTGGGGCTGGGCTCTCTGCTCATGGCTTGTCTTCCTCAGGTAAGGTCCAGTGAGTGTTCCGTCCTCACCCCTACCCTAAATAATGAAGGTGCTTGTGTATCAAGCATGGCTTTCTCGATCCCTCCTTCACCACCTAGCATTAGCTGTCAGGACCTACCCTCCCGTGGAGAGGAGTGTTTCTTGCTCTCTCTCTGCCTCATCATCTCATTACAGAAGAGAGGACCTCAGAGCCCCGGGAGCTTCCTGGGTTCTGTTGCCCAGAGAGCTTCCTGCAGATATCACTGGTAACAACGCCCAGCTCCTGGCAAGAACCCAGTAACCGTCTGTTCAATGAAGGCACCTACTTGTCCCCACTAGAACCTTAATATTGTCCTCAGACAGGCCCAGGATCATTAGTGCTTTTTGTGCTGACACTTCTAAGCAGCTGGTTAGTCTTCCAGAGCACTATAAATGTTCTATATAACTCAGTGAATTTGAGTCTTAAACATACATCTCATCTCTGTAGTCTTAATACTTAATCAATTTACTACTATTCCTAACCTTGTCTCACTATTAAATTGATGCATTTGATAAGTGTTTACAGTGTACATTTGAGCCTCCTTTTTAGCTGAATACATTTTATTTTCTCACTAGCACTTTTTTTTTATGGAGGAAAAGTGTCTATCAATAAAGTTAGGTGACTTCTAAAGGAACGCAGTCTCTGCCTCCTCCTCATGGGGGGAGGTAGCAATATGGAGAATTAATGTATATCAAATATTTGCCCATATGACGAGTGGTATTTTTTTATTACAGGATGATTTTATCTTGACTTGCCGTATCTTTGACTTTCTGTTTGCTTTGATTTGTACAAGTTTTTTATTAACATTAAAATGTGGCATGATAAGCCCATTTCGTCATGGACTAACAGGAGATTAGTCTACAGTGCTTTTCAGAAGAACAATGAACCAATCTCGTTTCCAGATACCACTTCCTTCATTATTCATTAACCATTCTTATCTAGAGCACATGGAAAAGTTTTAAGAGCAGGTTTGGGTTCTATATTGCTTTTTTTTTTTTTCCGTTTCAGTTTTTGAAAGTTCCACATTGTCTTCTGTGGACAAGCATGACCCGCAGCAACATAATATTATTTGTCCTTTTACATTAGCCATTTATAGACTTATCTCTGCCAGCAGCAACACACACCACACCAGAGAAAAGGTAGAGAATGCTGCAGGGTCCGTGGCCTTGGTTACAGTCATTAAAATATTAGATTTCACTTTCCTTTTGGAAAGGATCATTTAAAATATCACAAGTATCATAATCCTCCAGAAAGCAGATTTTTTTCCCTTCACCTAATATATGTACTTAACATTTTGATAAATATATAATCACAAAGTTGATAGTTGAACTTCTCTGAATTTAATGGGTTGTATAAATTCCCTACAGCAGCGGTTCTCAACCTGTGGGTCACGACACACAGGAACTGTATTAAAGGGCTGCGGCATTAGGAAGGTTGAGAACCACTGCCTTAGAGAAATATGACAGGAAGAGAATTACACTCCTTTTTATAATTCAGGGTAGCATTTCTACTTGTGATAAGTGAGAAGCTTTCTCCAAATGTGTTATTCAAAAGCGTTTTTCAACGTTTAGGGAATTTTGTTTTCTTTAATCATGATCTTGATTGTCTTTAATAAAACAACGATCCAACCCCCGAAAGATATTACGCTATTAAATTTTTTCATATTTTTTATATCCATTGTATATTTAATCACATTCTCTGCTAACCAGCAAACATAACTCATGGTTTACCAAATTGAGATAGGATCGTGCTTCATGCAGTGTGAAACTTGCATATGCTGTGGATGAAAACAGTTCTCTCTGTGGTTCTGAAGGTGTTGGATTCATACAAGTTATTGGTAAAGACACTGTGTTATTAAGACTATCAAAAGGCAAACACAATTATTAACATTTTGGAGTACTTTCTTTATCGTAAGGTATTCATAGAGTACTTGAAAATTTAACAGAAAAATGAAAATAGTCAAGCTCTGACCACATAACTTATTTATATAGAATAAAATTATGCTATTTGAATACTATAATGTAGTTTTCTGTCTCTTTACAAAAATATATGCAGTCGAAGATTCATGCGTTGGTTGTTTTTGTGTGTCTGGGACTGTTAGCCCCTTGTCTTTAATATTAAAATGGGACCATGAAGTCATGGCTGAGAGTATCAGTGGCCCCCAGGGGCACTTTCCCCACTGGGCAGGTGCAGGGTGAGACTGGTGAACAGCTACTGTGTTACGTGGGGTATGTTCTTGTGCGTATTTTTGCTTTCCCCGAGCAACTTCCTTTGTCATTTCTGATTTCGGTAGTGTAGGAGGCAGCCTACATTTCCCAGCAAATAGCAGACTTCCAGCCTTCTCTGTGGCTGTCTTCCGCTGCAACTTCTCCCCCACTCATTAGACATTTTGGGGGTGTCTTCATAGTGCCCCAGGTAGTATGTCATATAGTGCATGTTAGAATCCACGAGCTGACAATTCACTTGGGAAGAGGAGTTGTGTATATGAAATATGGAAAAAGTATGAGACTATGGAAGATCAAATTCTTAAATAAGAAACATTCCATAAATTGTCCCGGCAGACTTGTAGCCACCTGAAGACGCTTACCAGTGACATCGGGCCTTGAAAAGCAGTAGGAGTGATGGGTACACCCTGCACTTGAACACTGGTGGCCTCTCACAATGACATTTTTTATACAGTGTGTTACTGACATAATTTTCAAAGCAATGCCTTGTTACTCATATCCCTTTAAAATGTTGGCATTTAGCCGCAACGGCTCATGCCTGTAATCTCAGTCCTAAGATGAGAGGATCACTTGAGGCCAGGAGTTCAAAAGATCAGCCTGGGCAACATAGTGAAACCCTGTCTCTACAAAATATTTTAAAAATTAGCCACACCTGGTGGTACATGTCCATAATGCCAGCTCTTGAGATGCTGAGGCAGGATGACTGTTTGAGTCCAGCAGTTCGAGGCTGCAGTGAGCTATGATCATGCTACTTCTACTCCAGCCTGGGCAACAGAGCAAGACCTTGTCCCTAAAAAGGAAAGAAGAAAAAGAAGAAAATTAAAAACATAACAGACCAAACGTTTTCTGTGGTTTAAAAAACAGGGTACCTAAGCGTAGGGTTTGGGTTAAACATAAGTTCTCTTCTAACTGTGGTGTTCATGGTGGGAGGGGTCCCGGTGGACCCAGGGACCTGGGCTGAGGCCATGAACGGAGCACGTTTGGGTGGGAAATGGGGTGATGCTTCTCGAAAGTGGAGAGCACTCTGGCAAGGAAAGAGAGAAGCTAAACTGTGCCTCGTGTGTTCTCACATCATTCTCTAATGATTGTATGGGAAAAAATGAAAAATGTGAAAGCATTCCAAAAAGCACAGGCACAGTAAGCAGGAAAAAAGTGACTATATTACACATATTCCTGAAGAGGCCAGAGAAGGAAGAAATTAGGAATTAAATCTCCTTCGGCAATTTATCAAAACATTGAGGAAAATACTAATGAGAAAATAGTGAACACCTATTGGGAGACAAATGCACGTAACTCTGAATGCTGGATCACAAGAGAGTTTCCTCGGGCACCTCAGTGACAACTTTATGATGCATAAAATAGTGGATTCTCCACGTTGGCATGTGCTGGGTAAACACCTCTGTGAATGGGGCAGCAGGTGCACAGAGTGGGGAAGACTTGCCTAAAGGGCTCCTGGTCTGAGTTGTGAGGGTGATGCCACTCAGACATAAAATGTCTGAGATGAGAAAGAATTATGTCCACGAGGTAGCAAACAAATGTTTTGGCAAGGAATCAACTAGTCGTGACTCCTTGGCTTTGACAGTCTTTGAGCCTTTATGACAGTAATCCTGCAGATACCAGGGAGCTTCCTTTCAAACCCTCCCTACTTCTGTTAGTGTGTGCATCTATTTTATATACATGGGGGTGGGAACAGAATATATTGTACAATTTGGAAATCTCTTTATATCTTCGTCACTTTCATATGTCAGTGGAAAATGAATGGCGTTTACCTGAAGGCCAAAGCTGCATATTTACCTGAAGTAGCAAGCTGTGTGAGGCCCAGCGGTCTGTGAATATCTGCGAGTCATTAGCTTGCATTCCATTTTCTATTTGTAGACTTTGATTGGTTCTTTAATCCGAAGAATCTTTCTTTAGAGCTTCCTGGAGCCTTGAAGATTCAAAAATGGATTCTAAAACCGAACCCCAGATTTTGTGTATGTCTTACACTGTCATACACTCTTACGCACAGGCCTGAGTCTTGAGACAGTTAGGCTTGGGCACCTGTTGTAGATAGAAGGGAGTGCATCTTTCTAACCAGCAGGGAACTAGTAATAATTGGGCCTAGAACCAGGACCATCCCGAGGGAGCTGGAACCCAGAACCCAATAACTATATGTGGCACCCTGTATATGTTGGTGGTGGGGATACAAAAATTAATGTAGGAATAATTCCCACCCTCAAGTGTCCAGTGAAACAAATGAAATATATATTCAACATGTCATGCATTAGGGTAGGCACAGAGGCTCAATCCTAGCACTCTGGGAGGCCAAGGCAGGTGGATCTCCTGAGCTCAGGAGTTTGAGACCAGCCTGAGCAAGAGTAAGAGTCCCATCTCCACCAAAAACTAACAAAATTAGCCAGGCATCATGGTGGGCACCTGTAGTCCCAGCTACTTGGGAGGCTGAGGCAGGAGGATTGCTTGAGCCTAGGAGTTTAAGATTGCTGTGAGCTATGATGACGCCATGGTACTCTACCCAGGGCAACAACGTGAGACTCTGTCTCTAAATAAATAAATAAATATTCTTTTAAAAAACTAGTTAAAAAAAAAAAAAAGTCATGCAACAGTTTAAAGCATGGTGCTTACTATAACAAAGTTATAAATTGAAACGAGGACTCAGGGAAAGGTACCTGATTAATGGAGGTAGCATTTGAACAGGATTGTAAAATATGGTTTGATTAATGTCCCAGAGTCTCCCTGGGACTCGCAACGGGAGAGCCACTTCCCACCTCCGAACCTGGGACTCACCACATTCGTCTTTTTCTTACTCTAAACATTCCATTTATGATCAAGTCTCAACCAATATGCCTCCAAAATATATGTGGCATCTGCTCTCATTGTTTAACTCCTTCACTGCTCCCACCTAGTCCGAAGCACCATCCCTTTTTGGCTTATAGCCGTGGTCTCCTCTCCTAGCTCCGTCCTGCTGCAATGAATTCTTCCCATGAGAGTCAGTGCGATCGTTTTAGACTACATTAGGTGGGCGACCCTTCAGGGCCCCCCCAAAGCGCCTCTGATAAAAGAGGGGGGGGAATGCATGTTTCTTAAGATGACATTTGGGCTCCGCTGAGATCTCTGACTGTGGTTCACACTCACTTACCCCTCACTAAGCTACAGACTGTTTTTCTATCTCCCACCTCCCACCCAGTGGCCTTTGGGCTGACTCTTCCCTCTGTTGGGAGCACCATTGCCCCAGCTCTTCACATTCAGTTCTCAGATCAAATGTCACATCTTGGAAACACTGGTCTAAGTGGCACATCAACCATGGCCTGCTGCTCACACCTCACCATCACATCCCCTGCCTTATGAAATGAGTTGGCACTAAGTGCACACAGTGAGGAGGAAATGAATGAAAAGCAGCCGCACGGAGCATGGTGACTCTCGGAAACGATCTAGGGTGTTTACTTAGTTGGTTGTCGGCCTCCTACTGCTAGACTGGAAGCTTGGGGAGGCGGGAAGGGGGACCCATGTGTCTCACCTGCTGTGTCCCACACCTAGAGATGTCCTAGAGGCATGTACGTGGTATCTGTTAAGTGACATATATATTTGGTGTTGTATTTATGATAGATTAAAGAACTTAAAAAACTGACTCCTGTGGGAAAGTTCACCCTTCCTATTCCACAGAGGAATCCTTGGTATATTGGGGGGGACGTGTGTATACATGCATGCACATTTCATACATACACATGCTCTTAACTGTGCAAACAAGCTGACTTATCGTGGTTAATGTATGTTTTATATCTTGTCTTTTCCTTCTCCTGCCCCATCTTCCTAAACTTCAATCCTGGAGATGTAAAATTAGTAAAATCCATGGTCAAGACCATTTCAAGGAAGCACACACATGTGACGGAGACACCAGGGAGACTGGCTTATCTGCTGGAGTATCCTATTGTTAATCTATGCTCATGAAGCATCTTCATCTAGGAAGAGCCTAAACTAAGAACGGCTGTTGTTCTCTGCACAAATGCCTCGTTGGGCCGTCATTCCGCAGAGAGGAAAATTTAGGACCGACACAGTAACACACACTTGTTTCCACCCCACTGTGCCTGATTTTAGTTCCTTAAAATAATACAATTTTGGAATGTGAAGAAAATATAACATTATCATAATAAAAGATATGCAGTTGTTTGGACTTACAACACACTTTGGAAGGATATACATTAAGATAAAAATATATCTAGTAACATGGCTTAGGAAACTGAAAGCGTAACTTCTTACAGAGATTTTTAAGAGTCCAGAAGATATTTAGGAAGTACTTTAATCGCCTAGTTTCTAAGAAACAATTGCAAAGACTTCAGTTTTGATGAGATCTGGTTCATTGGCAATGATTTGCATAAGGATTTACAAAATGTATGCAGAAGATCAGAAAAGAGTTTGGGGTCTTTTCATTTTTTTCCTCATTTCTGCCTGTAGGAATCTAGTCAAGGAAAGAATGCTTACTGGGTAGTAGAATTTTAGAGATGCTGAGACTGTAGCTGAAAGATCCCTGTGAGTCACTAACTTACATGGGCCTTAACATGAAATACATTCTGATTTTCTTTTTAGGTTATAGCATTCTATAATTACAGGTAATGACATGGGCTTTGAGAAACTGTCATATAGATTTATGTGTTAAAGAGCTGTTTTTGAAATTTGGATGCCAGCCATTCCTATCAAGATTGGAATAGAATTGGATATTGCCTTGAAGTTGTTTACAGACCTTTATACAACTTGATTTCTTGCTTTTGTGTTTTGTTGAGACAGAGTCTCACTCTATCGCCCTGGGTACAGTGCCGTGGTGTCATAGGTTACGGCAACCTCAAACTCCTGGGCTCAAGGAATGCTCTTACCTCAGCCTCTTAAGTAGCTGGGGCTACAAGCACATGCCACAACACCTGGCTATTTTTTTTTTTTTAGAAACTGGGTCTCGCTTTTTCCCAGGCTGGTCTTGAACTCCTGAATTCAAGGAATCCACCCGCCTCAACCTCCCAGAGAGGTAGGATTGCAGGTGTGAGCCACCACCCCCAGCCTTCTTGTTTCATTCCTTATGTCAATGGATTGATAATGAAATTTCAGAAATAACTAGGTATGTTATTTAAAGTATAAACAAATTTTAACAAACTAAATAATAGCTTGCACGTCTTCAAGAAATGCTGAGCAAGCTTCAGCTTTCAGGCTGAATTTTCCTTTTGACATTCTGTACTATGTGACCCTCTAATAAATGACATCTCAAGTTATATCTTTCCTTCCTTGACTCTTTGTCTCCACACAAGGCAGGGGATGTCCTAATAAATGATTGGATAAAATGTAATCAATCAGCCCATCTGTTATCCATCCCTGAGCCTCAGATGCCTTTTTAGAGGGATCTGCACAAAAACTCAAAGGAAAGATTAATGAGCTATGAATATCAGATGCTTAAAAAAAATGTGCTTTTTTTAGTGCTAACAAGCATATATTGAGCTATTATCCTGTTCCCAGAACTATTATAAATGCTAAGGAAGTAACTTATCACAGAGAAATTGTTGTCTAGTTTGCTATCTAGATCAGGGGTTCTTAACTTTGGCACTATTGACAGTTTGGACTGAATAATTCTTTGTTAGAGAAAGGGATATGTCCCCTGCCATGTAGGGATGTTAGCAGCAGGTCTGGCCTCTACCTGCTAAATGCCAAGAGGATCTCCAGACATTGCCAAATGTCTTCTGGAGGGCAAAATTGCTCCTAAATGAGGACCACTGCTCTACATTGACCACTTCGGTCAATGCGGAATGGGCAATAGTAGAGATTTACACAAGCCTTCTCTTAGAAGCATGCTGCAAGAGCAAATGGGGATTCTACCTATTTGCAGAGTTCGTTTTGCAGGAACAATCACAGAATCAGAGATTGGAGCTGAGAATTACATGGCTCACTAGGCAAAACACTTCATTATACAGCTCAATAAAGTCAAGACTCAGAAATGTTCATAATTGCCTGAGTTTATACAGCTGCTAGAGGCAGGAGGAGACCAGCCTCTCCTCATTCTCTTTGGGTTCTTGCTATCATACTTCATTGCTCCTGGATAAAGAAGGCATTGATATTGACAGCACAGTGTTTAGAACTATGACCTTAACCGTTTTCCTTGGGTGACCATTTTGACAAATGCCACTTAAGCCAGTTTCCATGATTTAGTCAACTGCCAAATGAGGCCAGGTGGACCTCCTGCCACTATAATTCTCTCCACTTCATTGAGCACACTTTCAGCTCACTCTCTTCATTTCTTGTCATTCCAATAACTGGCTGCGATTTATATTTTTCCTGAAAAGTGGTTAAGTGAAAGCTGACTTTCAGCAAATCTCAGTGATTTCTAAGTTCTAACATAAGTAAATCCAAATGGCTCTTTTAATTTGCAAGCATCTAAAAATTCAGCCATAAATATTTTTCGCACTTTTTAATCGAGCTTTGTAAAACATCCTCATACTTCCATGTATTGGTAAGAAAAACAGTAACACTTAGCATTTCTATTAAGCACCTACTAGCTTCAAGATATAATGCTACCCCTGTAAAAAAAATATATATATCAAATTCTATGAAACGCATACTAAGAAGGAGATGTATACATAAATCAAACTAAAACAATCATTAGAAGATGACTTTCTTATGAAGACATAGGTAAAGCACTAAGAAAGTGAAGAAAAGGAAAAGAGAAAATGCAAAACCAGCATTTACCAAGAACATATATGCCAGGCAGCAGCTGGCTAGGCACTGTCGGAACATTATCTTACAGTCCTATGATTTGAAATGGGCCTTACAAAAAAAAAGTAATGAAAAAGTGCAAGTGAAGACACATAGAATGGAAAGCAAAACAAATAAATTTTCAATTTTATTACATTGCAAAGTGAAAGAAGGGGAAAAGGGGCATGTAAGGTGGGAACAGAAAGAGCCAAATATGACCAAACATCCATTCATTGGATGTGAACGGAAGAATGCAGGTTAGACCCAGGGCCAATTCAGAGAGGTCCTTGAATGTGCAACCAAGACCTTTGAACTTCAGCTGTTAGTGAGGACAGTGGAGATTTATAATCAGTCAAAGGAGGCATGACTAGAGTTGTACATTGCTGTTCTTATCCTGAGTCACTCTGTGGATTTCATGTATGGTTAGAGAGCTTTGCCGTGAGATTAAAGCTTAACTAAAGTGTGGAGGGAAGGCCAGAAAGTTAACCTAGTCATCATGCTCATAGGGAGAAAGGAGAGCATGTGTTTATTTGGTACAAATAAGATCTTGGTGATGTGGAAGAGAAGTGATTTGTTCCCATGCACCTGCTGGTCTGGAAAGGTAGGTTCCCTTATGAGCTGTGGGCTGTCTCCAAGCATAGCCTGTAGAAGGGCAGTGCCAGCATCATGTGGGCACTTGTTAAAAAGGTAAATTCTTGGGCTTTCACCCAGACTTGCTTAGCTGTTGGGGCCTCCAGTTGATCTTGGTACACACTCAAGTTTGAGAGCCATTGTTCTACATTAATTTATGTGAAACAATCCCCCTAGATAGAGAAAAGAAAATCAAGTCAGCCTGCCCTTAAAAAAAAAAAAAGAAGAAAGAAAAGGAAAAGTGTAACCATTGCCCTAAGAAACATAAACAAAGAATCATAGGCAGAGTTTGAGCTAGTCTTGGTTTAAGATAAAACCTAATCACAACTAGTCAAAAGAATAGAATTCAAGAACCTTAGCACATTTCCTTACGCTTATGAAAGGGCAAAATAGTCTATTGGAAAACCTGGTTCAAATCCATAAAAGGAATAAGTTAGAGTAGATTGTACGTTTTTGATTTCAAAACACAAATTCATTAAATTTAAGAAAACTTATTGTTTAATCTGTGGAGATAGCAGTTAGGATAAAGTTCTGTAACCAGAAGGAATTATGATGAAACGGAAGTATCATTGCAGCGATACTTTCTGGAACACCGAAACTCCATTTCCATTTTAGCTGAATCCTGGAGTCATAGCAGGGGGAGTTATGTTGAAAAGTAATTGAATGTAAGTACTATAGAATCTTCTTTTTTTCTTCTCAGAGCTGCCTCGATCATTTCCCACTTCAGTTCAAGATGATCAACACCAGTTCAGCTGTGTCAGCATTTAATCAATTCTGAACAATACACAACTATCAGTGAAAGCCAATCTATCTGATATAATGCTTTATGAAATTGTGCGTTTTCTGAATTTAACTCTTGCATTATTAAAATATAGTAAGTTCGGTGAGAAAAATACACATATTATATGTGCAGTATATGGATATAAATATTATACACACACATAAATATAAGAGAAAAAGTATAGAATTGAAAGAATAAGATGAAATATTTCTAAATTTTATTTAGATATTCTCACTCTGCTTCAAATACTGCCAATGAAGTGTCTCGATATTTCTAATGATCTCTCCAGCTACAGGTCCAAGATATTAAATTAAATAACTACCCTCGTCCCGAATTGAGAGTGACTTATTTAAAACAGCTCCTGTTCGGCACTTTCAAAGAGAACTGCTTAAAATGGGTCATCCTGTATTAAACCATGAAATAAACTCCCAAGGGAATTGGAAGGCATCCAAGAGGTTGTGTAATTTGACAGTGGAAAGGAAAAAGACCACAAAATACATCATAGGGTGGAATGCTTCACTCAAGGGGGGGGGGGGGGAGAAGGAAGAACTGGGAAATATTCTACTAACCAATTAAATATATTAATATTTTCTGGAAAGGAAGTCTTGTTAGTGGTGCATGGTGCGTGTCTGACTGACACTGAGATCTCCAGCATCATTTGACCATGCTTATTTGCAACTGTTCCTTGGATTTCCTTGATAAACACCAGCAGAAGCTCCAGCTAGGACCTGGGGTAGAGGATTCAGGCAGCTGAAGTAGAGAAATACAAGTAAGTCTACTATGAGATTGTACCTTGGAAAGAATTTACAGAGCTACATCACACACACACAAAATCCCTTTAAAAGGTAGTTATAAAATACACTTTGGTAAATTGAATCATACTTTTCAATTACTTGCTTTAAACTTGGAGAATTGTATGAATTATATTACATGGGAAAAGGAATAGATTCCCAAGTAATGTAAGTCATATTGTCACAGCATCCTCCAACAAAATGAGTCACCCACCGAAGGGGGTGTTCCAGGTGGACATTGAAACTTCGTGTTTTTTTCCTATTCTCATGGGGTCCAGTGGCCATCTTTGACAGATTGTGCTTAAAATTGTTTTTTAACTCCAGTAAGTTTAACTTTTTATGTTTTAATTTCAAAAACTTACCAAATTTTTCCAACTTGGTAATACATTGAACTTTCAAGCTTCATTAACTTATTTTTAAAAGTACATAACATCCAAAGCATTAGTAATGCTACTAAATTGATTTGTATTTTGTGAATCTCAATAGTACATGGATAGACTTGAAAAACACTTCTCAAATACATTTATGTATTTATAGGATTCGCATATGGATTCCTAGACGATTGCAATAACTCTAAAAGGTCCTAATTTAAATTTGGGTATTACTGCACCGATGCATTGGACCATTGGAGCAGTTTAAGATGATTCTGAAATGGTTTCTGAGGCTCAAGTCAGTTTTTCTCACTTCTTTGTATTACCTGCTGGAAACATAGTCTGTGTCCAGATAGGCATCCTGGAAACTTAAAATTCAAAGGAGACTAAGAGATATCCTCAATTCTTCCCAGACTTTAATATTCATGTAAATCCTTGGGATCTTATTGAAATGTGACTGTGATTCAGCCAGTCTGGAGTGGAGCCAGAGAGGTCCCCATTTTGAGCAGAAATAGAGACGTGTTTCCAACGTAAGTGTGCACAGGAGGGCAGAATGCAAGGGTGGAATCCAAAGATTAATATTTTTTCAGAATTCCCCACGGTGATCCTAAAGTTGAACTAGAAGAATTGAAAACCATGAAGCTACAGTTTTCTTTTTTTTCCTGAAAACTCACTAATCCCCAAACGCACTAGTTCTTAAAAAAGGGAAGATACCCAATGTCATCTTGTAGGGAGAAACTCTAGAAAACAGATGAAAAAGAAGAGAAAGCTGCAGGCAGTTTCCAACTTTGTATAAGAAAACAAATGAACCTGCTATGCCTTAAGCAGGTTGCCTTAAGCTGACATAATTTTTGCCCCTAAAGGAGCGGTTCTCAACCTGTGGGTCACCGAATTAAAGGGCAGTGGCATTAGGAAGGTTGAGAACCGCTGCTCTCGAGGCAGGGAGAGGCCAGAGACACAGACAAGATGCCTGAGTTAATTGATTCAGCAAATGTGCCTTGTCTTCTTTGTTTTCAGGCAGGAAGGCAGCTTGTATAACAGGCATTGGCCTTGCAGTGATGCAAAGGCCCTTGGCTTTAATATCAGATGAGGAAACAGAAACATGAGATGTTATGATCGCTGCTTTGGAGGAGGTATAAACAGATTGCCCGAGGAATATAAAAGTTGCTTGTGAATCTGCCAGCAGTATTAAGGAATGGCTTTCAGGAAATAGTCAAAGCAAGGTTTGTGGCAGTTGGAGGAGTGAATCCTACTAGAAGAGCAAGCTTTCAAGCCAGAAAAAACAGCATGAGCAAAGAAAGGCAGATGTTTGGGAAATGGGAGATAAGTGCTAAAGCATATGGTGCCCGAGAGGAAGGCAGCCGGGCCAGGTGGGCAGACATCCCGTCCCCAAGGGCCCATGAGCCACCTTTGGGTTGCATGGTCTGGTTATGTGTAAGACATAGGAAATGCTGGCCCCGAGATTCCGCTGCCCAGTTCTGTGATGAGGGGTTGTAGATCATAAAATCCTCTCATTTTAAAAAAATAACGATTGCTCTTCCCAGTGTAGAAGTTCAGATATTTCCACAATTTTGAAGACAGCTCTCATAAAACCCAATGAACTGCATTCGGATTACTTGCCTTCTGTAAAACGTCCTGTAGAAGAAACCAAGCATCTAGTTAGTGCACTCCAGGAATTGCCACTGTTGTTACTCTAAGCTAGTATTAACGATACCTGTCTGAGGAGTCTCTTGGTCTTTTAGAGAGAGGATCTCTGATAGGGACAGGGAGATAGGATGGGAGAAGGGTCCAGTTCGGCCCCTGGTCCTGTTATATGCGCTGCCTTCCTGCCTGAAAACACCATTCCCCATGCTCCTTTATAGTAATTCACTGGCTTTTTTTATTGACTCCTAAATTATACATCCCAGAATGAGTAGAATGTTAAGCATGTTTACCCATGAACATCTCAGCACGAGTATGTATATCACATTGGTGAGTCCCTCCCCCGAACAGACCCTTAGAGGCCAGGAGGCAAAGCAGGTACCACTTGAAGTACGTTCAGCATTTGGGACACTTCTAGGGGGGGACCTATAACAAGGTAGACTACCTCAAGAAGAATGGAGCCACCGGGTGCCTTGGAAGTAGATGGCCAGGAAAGTACAAGGGGGTTTGAGAAGAAGTGGGGTAACCTCAGAGAAACTGACCAGTCTTTTCCCTCATGGCTACTAGCAGCTTGGTACCACTTGTATTTGTAGAGGACTCTTAGGCCTTGAATGTCAGCATATAATTATGAAAAGATATTTAGATTTTCATTGCTGAAGACTGAAGGAATTTTGTGATATCCAAGACAATCAGAAGCAGTGTTGCCAGGACAGCCAAAAACTGTTGGTTTTATTCATAATCTCTTGCCAGGAGAGAGAGGGACATAAGCAAATATTTTTATATTTTGAAAAGGATGTTTTATTTTATAACATCTTGGAGGAAAGAAAGCAAACAAGCCTGGCTAATGCCTTTTTAAAAGAGAGAATATGTTTTTCCTAGTTAACGACAAAGATTTCACTGAGATGGAAGAAAAAAAATGTAGCGTTTATAAAAATGTTGATGTAGATATAATTAGATCCATTTTAGGACCAAAAGTTTTATGCAGAAACTGACAGAAGGATACACAATAATTATAGTTTCCTGACAAGCTGAATAGAATTTTCTTTTTTTATCTTATGGTTTTAGAAAACCAAACTGTAAATAAATATGCAGTTTGACAGATTGTAATTGCGATCAGCAAAGCGTCTTTTCATTTAATCAGATGGTGTTATTAAAATGGGGTTACAATTAAACATTTTATAATGTGACGTAGAACTCCATTAAAATTCTCGAGCAAACAGCAATTTACATCTGATGCTTCAGCCTCCCTTTTCTATTTGCAGAAATGTTATTGGCTGTGACCTTCCAATGGATGGGTCTTCGTTTTTATTTTTCAGTTTTTCCTCTTACTTTGATAAATGATACTGAACAGTTATTTTTTTTTTTCCTTCTTGCACAACTAAGATATTAGTTTTGCATGTTCTTCTGGAATTATTGTGGCCCTTCCACTAGGCATGCTGGACCAAACAGGTTTGAAAAGCAGGTTTACTTGACAGAAACTTCATTTTCTCTGTATATCTAATAGTCTTCCCCATCAACTTCAAATTAATATTGAACTTACAGTTAAATTTGTTTCAGGGAAAGATTAATAGGAAGCTTTTGCAAAGTGTAAATATCAGTTAATGTTTTATATTCCTAGAAAAGTACATCTTTAAACAAAGAATGAAAAGGTGTGAAATTGAATTTGACAGTAATTAAAAGGAAATGGTCTCAAAATGCTGGCAGGGTGAAATTAGGAGATGCTTCACCGTTCGAGCTCAGCGTCTTTGGCAGGATTGTGACAATACATCGCCTGATCTTCGTAAAGAACATTCAGAAATGTGACTAAACATTGCCATAGGATCAAAATCGGATGATTGGATAATGGGACGTAATGGAACATGGAATCCAAACTGTAACTTTACACTTTTGTCAGCACAAAGGAATAATGCAAGCATGATACACGTCGTGAATTTGACTGTGCAATCACTGAAAATCTCTCCCCACACAAAGCTTAGGGAGAACTTGGATTGATCTCTAGGGCAAGAAGTAAATTCAGCAAAGCCTTTAGGAGGACTTCTCAGCCTGCAGTTGGCCAAAACATTCCTACCTGTACTTCTTACCCAGCTAACAAGATGAGTTTACTGGTTACGACTAGGGTCACTCTCTGACAGTGTAAATGTTGGAAACTTCTGTGGTGAACCGTAACGAAAGGTATTTTTTGCAAAGGACATCTTTCAAAGTAGAAAATGCTCAAATAGTAAACACTGACTAACTAAGTGAGATCTTTCAAGGAGGAAATTGTTTAGAAAAAGTAGTCATTTGGTTCATAGATATAATTATTTCCCTGTGGGATTAAATGAAATCATCTCAAATTATTCAGTGGTCAATTATCAGTTGCTGTGTATAAAGTCAGACATTTTATTTCTCATTCATCTGCTGTTTGATTTCATTGTTGTATCATTATCACTAGGCACCACTTTCTTTTTCTTTTTTTAAATGTCAGATGAATATGAGGGTACAAACTATTAGGTTACAATGTTTGTGTTTGTTAGGTAAAGTCCATGTTGTAGTTGTGTCTTGTACCCAAGAGGAGTGCCGTACACCCTAACATCAGGCCCATTAGATGGGAGCTCACCAATCCCTCCTCCCTCTCTCCTTCCTTCCTCGTCCCCCCATCTTGAACTGGAGTGTGTTTTTCTCTTGTGTGGGTGTATATTAGCTCATCTGCTGGCTTCATACTAGTATGGAGTACATTGGATACTTGCTTTTCCATTCTTGTGATACTTTACCTAAGAAGAATGTGTTTCAGCTCTATCCAGGTGAATACAAAGATAGAAAGTCTTCATTTTATGACTGAATAGCATTGCATGGTGTACTTACACCACAGGTTATTAATCCATTCCTGGGCTGATGGGCACTTAGATTGTTTTCACCCTAGGCACCATTTGAACAAGGCAAGGAATTGAAAGTCAAACCTTTTGGCTCTTTTAGACCTTAGAAATGCCTTGATAATTGTTAAGTCAGCTCTTTGCCCTTTTGCAGATGGAAAAGAAGCCCCAATACTGGAAAGTTCAGTGGTTACACAGCTAATTCGTGGATGAGCAAGAATGGGAACCAGATTCTTACTCTGAGCCTTGTTCTCTTCCTTCTACTGGAGCTCTCCCCAGTTGTTCAGATGTGGTTATTTTACTAGAGCTCCTACTGTGTGGCAGGCATGTGGAAGTGACTTAGTGTGCTTGGTGAAACTCGGAGTGAAATTCATTACCAGCTAGTGCTGTGTGGGAAGAGAAAATGTTGGCAGTAGGCTCACTGCCATGGTTAGACCCCTGCTGCCACAGCTTAAGAGTTTCATCCTAAAGTGTTTGTTGGACTGTAGCTATCATCCCTGAGACTGCCAGGAATACAGTGATAGAGTTTTGTCATTTGGGGTCAGTAGAATACCAGTGAATGTTGGTTCCCAGAGACTCCCAGAGCTCAACCACAGGTGGAAACGTTTCTCAGGTCCCCATGGGCTATGGAAGTGGAGTGAAATAATGCATGTGCACACGCTCCCTTTGTAACGTGGAAAGTCCCTGAATCATCTAAAAGCAAATATTTATTGTACCCCCTACTGGGAACTAGGTTCTGTGCTTTAGCAGCACATACAGCTCAAAAAAAAAAAAAAAAAAAAAACCATATATATTGTCTCTACAATCATGGTGTTAACAGTCAAGCAAAAAAGTTATTAAACAAATATACCCCCCAAAAACAGACATTTAACAATGCAAAAGCCTTTTGTAAATTTTTATTCCATGCATAGCATTCTGCAGGTCAACAATTCTAACATCTTTCTTAGCAAAACCATTATAATCAGTGTATTTGAGTATTTTTCTCATTGGAAAATGCCATGCATCTTTTTATAAAACATGATCTGAGCCCTGTTTTCTAAACACATAATTTTTCTTAATTGCTAAAATATGGTTTTGGTAGCATTGTATGGTTCATTTTTATACCGTTGGCTCATCTAACATCTAACCAGAAAAAAAAGAGTATTTTATTAGAAATGTATATAGAATACACCAGCATAGAGAGCAAGAGAGCATGGGAGATGAAGACGGAGGCCAGGGTTAAGAGTTCTGGATTTGATATTGTGTATTTCTTTAACTTTAGGTTATTCATTAATTAAATATCTCTTAAGTCCACATAATAAGCCTTAGATATATGTTAACTCATTAGCAATTCAGTTTTTCTCTCAAAGGAAGGATGCAAGACTAGGGTGATCCCGGAGGTCACTTCTTGTTCAAAAATTCTATATTTACCATGTACCTTCAATTCAGTGAGACTTTTAGTAATGTAAATATTAGCCAACATTCGAAAAGATCCCTTATTAAACTTGGAAAGCAAAGATGAATATTCCTGGAATTGATGGAAAACCCAACTGAGTCTAATTCAAAATACTATTGGGGGTTAAAAAAAAATACAGCAGCTGTTTAGCAGTGCAGAGAAAAAACTCTTATCTGAATTTTGGATTAGAAGTGTAAAATACCTTATTCAGTTGAAACTACACGGGGAATTTAGATAGGCTATAATTACATAGTTGGAATTTGTCCAAAAGCTTTTGACAAACCCGCCTCCTTCTGCAAGAAGTACATTTACCATGGGGTCTCTAAGGATGGCATATGATGAAGACCCTCGGTTTTAACCCTATCTAAAACGACATAGTCCACCACACAGTCGTCACGTAGTAAACTCCCTTAACACCCATCTTGGAGCATTTGTTCAACTATGTTTTGGCATCACCAATTCTTACAACCTTGAGTCTTCCCCCCGGGTCTCTAGACTCACTCTGACTTAATTCTGAAGTTCTTGATTTCTGGGATCAGTGCCTGGTATGGACCATACGAATCCTATTTGCCAGTTAACCACAAAAGGTTAAGTTCCATTCAATGACATGTATTCTTAAAAATGGTAATCGGTATTATTTTTATTTAGGACAACTATTTTCCTTCTCATGATTCAGCCTGGGCTACCAGCCAGCGTTTAATGAGCAAGCACAGGGTAGTACAAAGTCATTTTAAGGCTTTGTAAAAGGGGTGATACTTACCAAGAACTGGTAGAGCTGATGTTATTTTAAAGCAAATAGATACTGAGTAGAGTTCATAGGAGTTCATGAAAAAAAAAATTGCTGGATTTTCAAACATTCCCAAAGGATCTTCAGCATTTTGTTAAAGCATAAGGATAGAATGAGGAAGAAACAAAGAAACACGTGTCACTGTGAATGGTCGGTGTAATTCAGTCAGCTATTGGAAGAAAAATGAACTTAAATCATCTAAGTGACCAGAGGATGGAAAGACCTTCTATCCTATTTTTGACAAAATGACATTATCAAGGAACTCCTATTTCCAGAAAACATGTAAGATGCTTCTTTATAATAATAGACCTCAGACACAAAATGTAAACTAAGGTAGTACCCAAATACATTTGGAGAAGCTTCCAAATTTGACATCATTTTCCTGGATGTCAGCCCCAAACTAAGTGCTTTCCCCACCGATACCCAGTGTCCAGAGATATTGATCTGGTAGGTCTGGATGAATCAAATGATTCTTTTATAGGGTCCCTCTGCAACTGGTACCAATGAAGCACTGCTGGTTTGAGTCACTGTGTCAATGAGGGGTTGAACTGGTTGTTTTTCATTCATGCACAGAAATAGAGGCATAGTTAGTTACTCTTTTCAATCCAGACATCAATAGGAACCACTAAGTACATGCAATAAGGAAGAATTAAATGTGGGTTCTATCAGATAAAAGATGTTATTTTTACGTTGAAAGGAATACATCCATTGACTTAGAGAGAAAGGGGAAGAAAGACGCTTTCATTCTCAGGATGGTTGCCCTGGGTTGAAACCCCTTGATATCTATTTTAATGCAATGAGGTGAATCTGTGTATAAAAATATAGAGATACGTTACTAATTAGAATTAAACCAGAAATAGTGTGCTGTATGAGAAATGATCATATTATTTTTATATGCAGTTCCTTTTCCGTTTGCCAACAGTGTACAAGGCATATGTGCTGCGTGCCCAGTCCTATTCTATAACACTTAGACACGTAAATGTGGCTTTACTTTTTGTAAAGTCTGCCCGGGTTATTTTAAAACTTACAATATAACCTCTCTATTGTTGTATTTTTACATTTCAACGTATATGTACCACATATTTATAAACCCTTCTGATCAAGCTTGAACCAGCTTGATGACTTTTGATTTGTGCAGTAAGATTTCTTCATTCTTACTGGAAATTTCAAGACATTTTACTCTAAACCCATTCTTTCTTTCTTTAGATTTATTTACTACCTTTAGAAGTAGAAAAGTCCAATTTCAATCATGTTTGAAATAACTCATTTTAGACAAGTACGTGCTGCTCTGCTTGCAAAACATATATGAGTGGAATATGCAATTACTACAACTCAGTCTCCTGCCACAGAAACATTTCAGCAATATAGCATTACAGAAATAGAATGACATGCATAATGAAAGATTTCAAGATTCACCCAAGGCATTTATTCTCTTCACCTTAATGTTCTCAGCAGTAGCAGAGTACCCATTAAAAGGTACTATGAATTATGGTTGCCTAGCAACTGGAAGGAGCTTGTAACAGCACCAAAGAATGAAATGGCTGGTTGATAAAATGAATTTTCTCTGAGCATTAGCCTGTTGAAACTGCCTTTTCTTGTGGAACATAAAGTGCATTTATTTGTCTCATGCATTTTTTATTAGAAAATTATTTGAGTTCCAGGGACTTGAATCGTTTTGCTACAGGAGATATTTGATTTTAATGTGTTGTACTAAAATAAGTAATAAAAGACACTTTCTTCAAAGCAAAGTCACCAAACAATGCTATGTGGATTTTTGAAGGCAGAAATAAAATATTTGATAAGCTGTTCCGTTACTGGCTTCTAATTAAGAATGCCCTTAGATGGAAGTCAAAATTCTACCGATGTTTTCCACAGCATAGGTTTAAAATAATGGATTCTTTTGCGTTATAGGAACTACAGAAACATTTTGTTGACAATGAAATGCAAGCAAAGAATGGATTTTTAAAATCTTAATCTATTTGTAATAAAGATTCATTTCAACCAAGGTCCAAAACTCTGCTAATTACATTGTTTTACCTTATTTAATTTTATTCTTACAAACATTTTCATCTTCTTGTGCTGCACACTGGGAAAAATACAGATATTTTCCTGTCATTCCTAGACTTTTCTTATTTGTGGAGATTAAATTATGATCCATATAGTATTGCCTTGCAGGTCTCTTGCCCCAAGAAATGCACTCCGCTGACATGAGTAAATGGTGTCAGCAGCCACTAAAAGTACATTTTTGGAATTGTTAGATTGTATAAGCACTTTTTCAATTTAAAGTAAATCAGCTGCTTAGGTTCATAGAAACTGTAAACAACCAAAAATTGGGGTAAAAAAAAAAAAGAACAGTAAAAACAGCTTAAAGCAGAAATGATTGAAATGGGAGTTGATACACTGTTATGATTTTCTTTTGGCTATTCATTTTCTCCATTTCTATATTATCATTATATGGACGTCTAGAATGTTTCATATACTGTTTTTTCTTGCTGTGCAAAATATGAGATACATATATATTCATCTGCCTGGGTGGATGGGAATTGCATTATTTAAACACCAAGCATTACATTTTTAATAGCCATTTTATATAACATATTGATCCAGAATGTTTAGTACATGACTCATTTTTATGATAACATAATTTCTGGTTGAAAAACCAGTTATGTTGGGCCACTGTTTATTCCACTGGGTGAATAGTAGATACCTATTTGTCCATAAGTAAATATTCAGTTCAAAACTTAGCCACTGCAAGTTAGTTCAAAAAGGAAAAGTCAAATGAGAATGTTATTAATCACTGTAAATGGAAAGAATTTTGTACAGAGAATTTTGTTTGAGTAGTTACCCATGTAGATAACAGTAGGAGGACCATCTCCTGAAGTGACAATCTTGGACCTATCTTAGAGTCCATGTTAAAAAAAAAAGTCAATGAAAATATAATTGTTGAAACAGGTCATTATAAGCAAACAAGTGTCTAATTTCAACCAATAACACTTGTGAGTGGCGTTTATTTCTGGAGTGTGAATTTTCCGACTGATAGCCTCAGATCTCCACTTCAGTATGGGTGTTCAGCTTTTCTTATATTATTCTTTTAACTAAAATTAGGATAGTGGATCAGGTCAAGGATCCCTAATCCAAAAATATGAAATCTGAAATGCTCCATGAGTATCTCCTTAAATGTCAAAACATTTCAAATTTTGGAGTATTTTGGATTTGGAGATTTCAGATAAGAGATGCCAAACTGGGTAAGTATAACACAAATATTCTAAAATAGCACCCTCCCCAATCTGAAACACTTCTGATTTCAAGCATGTTGGATAAGGGCTACTCAACTGACATTTCTTTCTTTCTGAATTCCACAATGACCCACCTTTCTCATTTTCAAGATGGAGACGTTCTCATTTGAGTTCTCTATCACAATTTTGTGTGAGACTCAGATATAGTTTTGCTTGAGTAAGTCTCAAAGCACTTAGCAAAGAAGACAGAAGTTATATCTTTTTAAAAAGACTGATTTCCCAAGCCTAGATTCTGGCCAAAAATTGAAAAAAGAGAATGTCCACCTGTGTTTATTATTAGTGGTTTTCCTAAAATGATTTTCAGCGAGGGCTGGTTTTCTGGGTGGTTTTCTATTGTTGACCAGTTGATGGAAAGTAAGGATGAGAAATGACCATGTTAGCCTGGACCTTATAACTCTTTATAACATACAACAAACTTTCATGCATGTGATTGCATTAGACTTTCACAACCACTTAGTGATACAGGTGGGACAGGAGCCATCCTTAAGGAAGGCAGGTTTACTGGAAAGAGCACTTGGGAAGGCAGGTTTACTGGAAAGAGGACTGGACTTGGAGTGACGAGGCCAGGTCAGGGCTATAGCCTGAATCTGACTTCCCACCGTCAAGCAGCTACAAAAACACGGATGGGACTGAACACCCTAACTCCTACGTGGTGTGCTAGCAGGATTCCACCCCTACAGTTTCCACTGCCAGGGAGAAAGTGGACCAGGAAGGGAAAAAATGACATAGACTCAAGCAAAAAATATGGACAGAAACTACTCAGGCATTCACTAGAGTGGGCCCAAATGCTGCTGTTATCCCTCTTCCCAGAAGCCGTCCTCTTGGCCCACTGTTTACAGCTCCTAAAACTTTTCTGCTGTGATATTCTGCCACCAAATCACGACTTCAAACTAGGAACAATATGTGTTGGTTCCCCAAACCATAAGTTTCCTAGAACAAACTTTGCTTTGATCTTTAATGCGTTGGAAGTTACCTTACTCAAATTCTTTATAACCTCTTGGGATTAAAATACGTACTTTTTCAGCAAAATTAAACATAATAGACGTTAGCTTTGAGTGGAGAGAACCCTTTTCAAAAACCTGTATATGAATAATGAAACATATGAATAAATCAAACATTAATCACTGTTAATATTTTGCAAAAGTATAAATTGAAATTCCAGAGAGAGCTTGACTGATTTGATTAACAATGAGTTTAATGCTGCAGAATCCCACTTGAACATAAAACTATTATACTCATAATAATCCTACATGGCTATTGAGGGAGACAAATTGAAAACTCTTTCTGATATTTGCATAGAATTATGAGATACATCCTGTATGTGTTTACCAAGTGCTTACAAGATAAAGGATTTTTAATGGAAAAAGGTGCCTAAAAGTATATTTTATGTTTGTACCAAGTTTATTCTCAAAATGTTAAGATATTGCTATAGTTTAGAACCTTATTGTTAGTTTATCTTGTGATTATGAGAAATCAGTATTAAATTCAGAATAAACATTTTCGTTTAACATGATAACCTTTCATTTAAAAATGTTTTCTTCAGTGAAACTTAGTAAATGTAGAATGTAAATGTCTTAACACAGTAACCAAGAAAATGCCAGGAAGGCTATGTTAACCAACGTGATGAAAATGTGTCGAACGGTCTATAAAACCAGTGTATGTTGCCCCATGATCGCATTAATGTACACAGCTATGATTTAATAATAATAAAATAAATAAATAAATAAAATGTTTTCTTCATAGAAGAAATCAGGAACTAGGCAGTCCTTAGACAGATTGCCAACCCACTGGTAGAATAAAAAAATTTTGGTAGAAATATCCAAGGTAAGAGGGCAAACAGGATTTATCATTCATGAAAATTACATTCATGGTTCAGCCACAATTGTTACTGACTCATGTATGTAGGATGTGTAAAAAAAAAAAACAACTTCTATTTAAATGAAATCCCACTTCTACAGCCATCTATGAAAAAGTGGCAGAATCTAACATTTTAGTCTTGGAATGACTATAGCCTCATGAATATTCCATCACTGACAGTTGCCAGGATCTTCAAATAAGCAACAACAGAAGGTCAAAAAGAAGCAGAGAACGCATTACTGAGTTTCAGTTGATGTTGTGGTTTGATTTTGAGCGATAAATTTCTCCATGCAATGGGTTTCAATCACACCTGTGGTTGACATGGACTTGTGATATATGACTTATGCCCTCATGAATGTATCCTGAAGACTCCACCTTCACAGGGTCTTGTTTTTCTGGCATGCTGATTCATTATGTAGTATCCAGAAATTCTACATCCAAATTTTGCCATCCAGAAAGAAAAGTTGTAAGAAGACTAAATTGCATATTAACTTAAAATATGCATGTTTACAGAGTAAAATGTGAATGATAATCAGTGAAGGCATGACCATAATCTAGGAAAACGAGGGCAAGTTTTTATAGGTGAATTTGTTTCTAGAATTTTCTATCTCTAGAAAGGTGTTTTATAATCCAGGGTATAAAGATCTTGATTTTTCAAACTATCAGTGGTAATACTAAAAGGCCAATTAAATTAGTAGGAATATAATAATAAAAATAATAATAATACTATTATAAAAATAATAGTATTTTTCCAGGGTTAACATTCTAAGAATTAAAAACATTTGGAGCTATAGCCTGGAAAAGAAATGTAACATCTGACAAATAAAAGACTGAAGGAGCATTTGGTGCCTTTATACAACTAGAGGTGTAGTACGTACCTCTCATCCTAACTCAAGAACATGTCGCTGTAATAAATCTCAGCATTTCTTTGGGTTTACTGTGGAAGAGTTAATAAATAGTGAGTGTCTTGCCTGTTGTTAGGCCAGCTGTACCCAGTCCATGCAGGGTAATAGTACCGACCCAGCACATTAAAGTGCTGAAATGGCATTTCCACCCTTAAACTAAAAAGTGATTTTTTTTTTTTTTAAAGGTTGAGATAATATGGTACTTTGAAGGCCTGCTCAAGGACTGTCACATTCATTACCTGTTTATTACCAGAGGCTCAGCAGCAGAGCCACCTTCCCCATAAGACGGCTGCTGTCCCTTGTGCCATGCTGTTTGCATCCTGTCCGGCCCAGGGCTCCGTCCGCCTCTGTGTGAGCAGGCAGCAGCCGCACACGTCTGTCTGCAGCCAGGGCAGGAGGTTTTCCCCCACATTTTGGCACAGCCAAATGTAGTGAAATGTAGTGAATCAAGGTTATGTGAACACTAGGATCATACTAAAATTGAAAAATAAGAATTAGAAAGAGGGAACTGAAAGTCTAGCACTTATTAACTGCTTCTTCACCTCACTTTTTGAAATAAGCTAGTCACAGCTGTACAAGGAATCGTTCTTTAATGACTCATCAGTCACCCTGTGGGTCAGACCAGGTGCTGGAAGCTTTAGGCGCTGCACGGTGTCTAAGCAGAGGCATGTGCTGTAATCTCCATTTTTATAGACAGAGAAAACAAGGCCCAAACAAATCAAATAAAACAAAAATTAAAACCCGGTCTGCCTCCCTGGTGGTCTTACCAGAGTTGTCCCAACCCAAACAAATTTCTGTGTTTTGCAGAAGAAATGGAACTGCAGGGTGGCGCCTATGGCTCAAAAGAGTAGGGTGCCGGCCTTATATGCCGGAGGTGGCGGGTTCAAACCCAGCCCGGCCAAAAATACTGCAAAAAAAGAGAAATGAACTGCAGCATCTTCCTGGATGGGACAGTTACCGGACAGAAGCCGGCGACTGTGATACACAGAATGAAGCAGATTCCCATATTTTCTAGTCAGACAACATTCAGTCAAATCAGATTTTAGTTTAATTTAGACACACAAAGAGCCAAAAGCTTTAAGTGCCAGCCTTCGTATCCAGCAGCATTAAGTAAGAATTGAGTAGTAAGAACTAATTTGCCAAACCTCTAACATACTATAGAATTTATACTTCTCCAAAGGCTTTTCCTCTTCTTTTATACAGCTTTGTTGGTATTTTATTTTTATATTCTTTTTATATTTATATGTAGAGTATTTCTATCATATACTTTATATTTATGCATATATAAGTAATCTTATGTATGAAGAACCACTGTATAATCTTTTTTGTTTATACAGGTATACTTTCTGAGCTCTCTTTCCTTTAAGTTTTCCAAAGATTAACCACTCTTTAAAAATAGAAGAAAGGCTCTTAACGGGAGTCTAGGAAGATTCCAAGTCATCAGAATTTTAACACAACTAAAATTGTCATCAATGCACATGGAAGGAAAAGTAAATGATTGGTGAACAAGCTAATATCAGATATTTTTGAAGATTACATCATTATATCAAAACTAATATTGACTTAGCCCTTTCTTCTATTCTTTTCATATCAATATCGATTTAAAGGGGATGAGTCCAGGATAGGAAGCTGGAGCATCTATAATTAAAGCTCAGCTTGATTTCTTACTAACCCTGATAGTCACTTGCTTCAGTTGCAACAGACTTCCCCACTGAGCTGTTTGAAAACTAAACGCTGGATGTTTGTGAAGTACCAGCAACGC
This sequence comes from Loris lydekkerianus, assembly GCA_963574355.1. NCBI lineage: Eukaryota > Metazoa > Chordata > Mammalia > Primates > Lorisidae > Loris > Loris lydekkerianus. The sequence goes on along the minus strand of CAUYPK010042619.1, from coordinate 7,141 downwards.
ATGTTGTGGCAGGGTAGGCAATCAAGGAAGATTTCCTGAATCCCTGTCTGACCCACAGTCTCAGGGCATGGCAAGGTTTTTGGCTTTCAAAGACATGTTGACTTATGGCCTTTGCACCATTGTTCCAAAGCCCCTGAATGCAATTTAGTAAGATTTTCAACACAATTAAAAACAAAGGAGAGGCATTCTCGAGAATCAGGTTTCCAATAAGCTAAAGAGAAACTCATTTGAGTCTCGTCAACAGGTTTTCTCTTAGGCCAGTGGTTCTCAGCCTTCCTAATGCCTGCTAATGCTGCGACCCTTTAACACAGTTCCTCATGTTGTGGTGACCCCAAATCATAAAATTATTTTTGTTGCTACTTCAGAACTGTAATTTGCTACTGTTATGAATCATAATGTAAACATCTGATATGCAGGATGTATTTTCATTGTTACAAAGAGGTTGCTGACCCACAGGTTGAGAACAGCTGTCTTTAGGCTAAAAAGTGATCCTTATTTTTAACTTAAATAAAAATAGGTCAGGGCAGGGTTGCTCCTGCCTGTAATCCTAGCAATTTGGGAGGCTAGGATCTCTTGAGGGCAGGAATTTGAGAACAGCCTGAGCAGGAGCAAGACCTGCTTACCTGTTTCTATAAAAAATACAAAAAATAGCTGAGTGTGGTGGTGCACACCTGGAGTCCCAACTACTCAGAAGGCTGGTACAGGAGGATTGCTTTGGGTTCACCGTGGAACTCTAGTTCCGGTGCTAGAGCAAGGCCCTATCTCAAAAACAAAAACAAACAAACAAAAAAAAGTGCATCTAGTTCATAGATGGAAAGAGAATGCCTTCCAATGTGCTGCTGAGGTTACACATTCCCTGAGAAGCAAACATACTTTGAACTTGCCGCTCGATGTGTTTACCCTTCAGTCTTTTTATTCTTCTACTTTAACATTTCCACCTTAAACAGTTTTAAAGTTGAAGCTAATATTAGTTGTATCATGAGGGTGAAGTTTGAAAGCTTTTGTTACTTCCTCTTATGAAGTATTTTGTTGTTATTTATTAACATAAGTGAAAGAAAAATCCTGAAAGGCAACTAAAGCAAATAAGAAATTCTGCACATTAGGAAGAACTGATTTGTTTTCTACCAGAGCCACTAAATTATCTCAGCCAAAAAAAGATGATAATTGCACTGAACTTGTAGCAAATTAGCCAAATTATTTATATAAACACGTACTTAAAATAATGTATATAAACACGTGCTATAGATTTTAAAATTATTTTGAAAAGACTTTGAAAACACTGTTGCTGGGCAATATGGTACATATTCCTCAGGTACCATTGCATTAGTGAATATCATCTGGGAATGGGTAATATTTGGCATTGGCAATAACTTCAGATTATTATATGAAAATAAACAATGTCTTTAAGGAAAAAAAGATATTTTCTTTTAACCAGCCAAAGATAAGAATGAAATTGTTGAGAACTCTGTTTTTCCCCAGGATTACAGCAATATGGGCGTATGTGTGTCTCTGTGTGTATTTATGTGCATAATGTAGGGCAATTTGAAAGGTAAATCATAGTTCCCATGCAAAATTATAACTTTACGAAATTACTGTAGACACAAAGCAGTTATAGATTGCTGAGGTCAATGGCAATTGGAGCAAAATAAATAAACCAATATAGGAGAGAAATATAAAGACAATTTATTTGCACTTACACACTTTGATTTGACCTGAAGCATATGGTGTTGGACCAACAAATTCAACCGCTTCTAGTTATTTCTAAGACTTGGTAATTCTGTAACATTTCATGTTCTTGTCGCTTATGTCTTATTTTTCTAACGTTTAGTCCTCACGATTACTTCTCCAACTCTCTGGAGCAATGTGGAGGTCCATGATATAGTTAAGTAAATTGGGGAGCTGGAGGACTAGGTGACTTGCCCAAGGTCATACAGAATTAATGCAGAAATGAAGCTGAAAACAAGGAGATGCTGATTCCCAAGGCAGTGTGCCTTCAAAGACCACCTTGTGGGAGCAGCACAAACACGAAACCAACATGTGCAGCTGCATCGGAATCAAATGCAGTCAGCACCTGCGATTCTTCATCACCCTCTGTTAACGCCGCACTTCTGCCGCTCCGGCAGAGTTCTTGTGGCCATCTGACACTTTGATGGGAGCCCAAAGTCACTTGAGTTTCTCTTTCATGTGTTTTGGATACAAAATAAGTAAATCCTTTATACAGCTATAATCCAAATGGGTTTCAATTGAGTACCCATCAAGGCATTTCGAGTTTACATTTGTTCAGTTTAACTACTACAGGACTCACTAAAAAAATGCAACAGACTGAATGTTACCAGGAAAAGCAGTTTTACTGTAAGTAGGAAAAATATGTCCCTAAAAGACTTAATGTTTGATGATTTGGTGTCTCTCTCTCTCTCTCTTCCTTAGAACTTTGTACTTCTTGGAATTGAATCCACCATTGTTTTTGCACCAAGACATGCCATAAAATGAAGAAATGCTGAGAACCAAAACGTTAGACCATAATGGCTTTAAGCATAGTGTGTCTCCCATATGTAATTTATAACAACAGTAAATTGCTGAAATTGCTGAAAAGCTTGGTGATTTAGCTGCTTCCAAACAGTTCCACCTAGGAATGATAGGGAATGGTAGTGGGTTTTTTTTTCCCGCGTCTCGCAGTTATCCGTATCATTGTCTAATTTCATCTGTAAAAGGTTATGAATACAAGTTGTTTAGAAAATGTGCTAAATAGTAAACACTGGGTGATACTAGTCACCAACCAACTTACATAAACAAAACTAAAGCTCTCTGTGAAACGTATTTGCCAGAAACAGACTCTTCCTGTAGAACAAAGTCTCCTAAGGCAGAGACGGTAATTCCGAAGATGGAGTAAATCTCACATGAAAGAGTAAGAGTTGCTTCCTAAATTTAAAATCTTGTTCAAAGTCAAACCCTGCAGTCTCTCTAAGCTCCCAGCTTCTGCATTCAACAGGGGAGCTTAGCTGCCATTTCAGGAAGAAGCCATGGTTACCCAACAGAAACCCTTATCAACCGTCCCCCTTCCCGTCCTTTTCAGGACGGTGTTTTCACCTCTCTGTCCTCCCTGCCTGTACCCTTCAGTAGAGTGACTGGAGGGAAGGGGCGAACACCCTCCCGGCACGGCCACCTGTGCCAGTCAGACTGTGAGAGCGTGGAGTTTCCACAGCTCTCCTCGCCTGGGGTTTTCTCAAAATCACGCGTCTCATAGGGCCGAACACATACACAGCCCACAGCGTGACATCCTGGTCCTCTGACAGTCCCTCTCTCTGCCTTCTGAGGAAGAAAATTCCCCTTCACATTTTTTGTTTGTTTCTCATTCTCCTTTTTAATTTTTCCCTTTTTTGCCTTTTACAGACCATCATGTCTTAATGCAGGCTTGACCTTCACATGCTTCTCTTTATCTTGAACCTTGGGTCTCACTTTGGGCTGGCTGACTTTTGCTACCAGACGTGTTTAGGTCTCTTGTTTTCTTACAAGGCAACCACTGTTCCTACAGATTGCTGTGTTCTCCAATATTCGGCTCAGTTTTTTCCCTCCTCCTTACAACTGCTCGAACCCTCAAAGCTGGCCTATCCTCCTTCCGTGAATCCCTGAAGACCATCCATTTTCTCACCTGTAAAATTCCAGGAGGAGAGAAGAATGGCCATCTCCTAGATCCTTGCTGCTCGGGAGTGATCCTGGCTGCCCGACTTCACACGGGCCCCACTCACCTGCTGGTCTTGTGAGCACCACCCCACGTTCTGCATCCCCCAAACCTCAACCAGTCCCACTGCTTCCACCACCCCCTTTTAAGGGACAGACATCCAGGGTTGTCTGTTAGAATTCCTCCTGCTCATTTTACTGATGACACCCCTACTCCCCTACTTAGCAAGGCCTGAAACCTTACTGTCCAGCCCCCTGAAGCTATGCAACGCGGTGACCCTGTCTTCCCTCCTGTCCACCAGTATCACTGTTTTCCCCTCCTGTTCCAGGCTTATTTCTTTTTATTTCTCAACTTGTTCTCTAAATATAGAATAAATTACCCAACAGAAACCCTTATCAACCGTCATTAAACTTGCCATTTAATGAACATCTATCATTTCCTGCCCACCTGAAATTAATTTGACTTGGAGTTTTCTATTTTCCTGACTTTAGCTTACTGACATTCTACCCACCCTTCAAAATCCAGTTCAGAATGCTCTCGAGTAGACGTGGTCTCTCTCTTGCCACTGTGCTCTGGATACCTTGTCTATCCTTCCATGGCTCTTTTCCACATTCTGTTCTTAACTGTTGATGAGTATCAGAGTTTTCTTTTCTACTATAAGCCCTCTGAATATGGTAGCTACATTAGATTCCTCTTTGAATTTCCACCAGGGCAGAATACCAACCATATTTTGTACAGAATAGTTCTCATTTATTGAATGAATTAATGTATTATCAAGTATATCTTGCTGTTAATAAGAGCAAAAAAAAAAAAAAGATGATTATCAAAATTATGGACATAAAATATTTTATAGAATGTGTGAGATTATTATATCTCACTTCTTTGATTTCCCACTGACATAATTTTTTAAAAATATTTTTCTATTTTTACACCCAACCTTTATGAATAATACATATCCATCTGGGAAAATGTGAGTCATATGTCATAACATATATAGCCTCTAAGGTTTCTAAATTAGAAACTTTGTTTTTATAATGTTCAGAGATAGCTTTAGTCATGGTTTGCATTTTGAACTCTCTGCAACTAATGTACTGTTTCTTCATTTTGAAATACAAATTTAATAATATTAAAGAGCTGAGCCTTGTAATTTTGCTATGACAAGTCTTTTGAACACAGAAATTCGCTCCTTTTTTTTTTATTTTCTCTATACATGTACATGTGTTTATTTGGTTTCCACTTTTTGCCTTCACAAAATGAAAAAGGCTTAAAATTTAATAACAATAACAATGTTTAAGATAAGGACTAGAAACAGACCTCATAAAGAACGAATAAAGATAAATACATTCAGAAAAGAAATCAGACAGTTGCTGCAACGAAATATTGAGCAACAACAAGAATAATAATGCAAAAAAGTAACATTCACATCGTCAGAGCAGCGTATGTCTATCATAGAATGCTTTGACTCTGAGGTTCAGTATGGAGTCATCAGTTAACTTCTTCTTCTTCTTTTTTTTTTTTAAATAAGACAGAAATTCACTTCTTAAATCATGGCTTCCGTCACATCAGCTCCCTCCTAAGAAGTAAAATCTTGTTTGAAGACACCTATAGGAGGCCCCTCTATTTCCAATAGGATGTGTCGTTTTTTTAATGGCTGTTAACTTTCCTTTTTGCATTTAGTTATTTGAATTACCAATACATTCACATGGTTCAAAACCAAAAATGTCCCCCTTCTCATCCTCTACCTTCCCATTCCATCCCCTTCACCAAAAGAGGCAAACACCGGCTTTGTTTCTCCTATTTCCTTCCAGAATTTATAGATTCTTACTTTTGTCCCCCAACCCCCACTTTTTCGTCAACAAAAGATAACATGTTGCTCTGTTCCTTTCTTTTTTCACTGGAGCTCTTTCACGTTGTCGCTGCTTTATTCTCTTTTTTAAAAAAATCATTGCATAGTCTTCCATCTTGTGTACTCACCATAATTTTATTACCTAGTCTCCCGTTGATAGATATTTCATTTCCAGGTTTTTGCTATTATAACCAATGCTGCAGTAAGAGCCTTGTACAGATAGTGTGTAGAGAGCAAGTAAAGTGGTGGAATTCTGGGGAGAAAATGCATATGTATTTGTAACTCTAATGGATGTGCCCAATTGCACTTTATGTGTGTTGTACCAATCTACGCTGTCATTCTGTAGACGTGGGAGTGGCTGCTACTCTCAGCCTTATCCAACTTTTGGACTTTTCACTAATCTGATAGATGAAAAAAGCTAGACCTGTTTTTTCTTATAATTAAGAGCCATTCAGTGTGCGTGCGTGCGTGCATGCGTGCGTGTGTGTGAATTGTCTGTAGGAAATCATCCTGCTATTAGGTAGGAGATGAGGATGCAATTTAGTTTTTTTAGGTGACTCGCCCATTAACTCAATGGCATATACTGAGCGCCTTGATCCTTTGGTTTGGAGCCAGTATTCAATCACTATTTAAAAGATTAACGAGTTCATTTATGTTACATAGTAAATTCAGATGTACACTCCAGTCTATTTCCAGATTTTCTATTCTGTAGTCTTTTCTATTCCTCTCCTAATACTTCAGTGTTGTTACTTTTTCCCAAGTGTTTTGAAATACTCTGACACCTATTATTGTTAATCCTTCTTCCTGGCTCTTTCTCTTCATTGCTGTTCCTGGCTATTCCTTCATTTTATATTTATACCGTATATACTTGAGTATAAGCCGAGTTTTTCTGGCACAAAATTTGTGCCGAAAACCTGAACTCGGCTTATACTCGGGTCATACAGGTTATTTGATTCTGTGTGCCCGCACCTAATCAAATGCACGTAGTCTCCAGTCGTCTTCTGCCGTCTGCTTGGGGGGGCGGTGCTTCAGCTCAGTCCACAGGTCGCGGCTGAGCTGAAGAGGTAGGCGGCTGAACTGAACTGTATTCCACTGAACTATTTAACCCACAATATTTAATGGCACTTTTAATTAAGTGAAAACCCCATTTAAGGCAGTAAAGTCTTGTATATAAATGTTTATAAATCCTGAATCCTTATAAGCAGGGGTTTTGGAGTATAAGGATTCAGGATTTTTAACCATTTACATGTTTGGCTAATGGAACTAAGCTGAGACCTGTCATTATTTTTAAAAGGAAGACTTTGCCTTAAAAAGTCAAATTCCCACCAGGAATTACAGTGCGCCTACATGAAAAAGGCTGGATGGATGAGGACAGAACAAAAAAATGGCTGGAAGAAATTTGGAATGCACGACCAGGAGCAGCCTTGAAGAAAAAAGCATCGTTGCTGGTTTGGGATATGTTCAGAGCTCACACATCTGATGACATAAAAAAACTGGCAAAGTCATCTCAGGTTACTTTGGCCGTTATTCCTGGTGGGCTGACATCTGTATTGCAGCCGCTAGATGTGTTTCTAAGTAAACCCTTTAAAGAACGTGAACGAAAGATGTGGCATGAA
>CAUYPK010042617.1:0-23567 GCA_963574355.1 Loris lydekkerianus | reverse complement strand
TCCTACCTTCTTATCCACCCCCACCCCCCCCCCCCTACACACACACACACACACACACACACACACACACACTGAGTAAAGTTAATAAACCTGCCATCAGAAATTATTGTGTCCAGGCAGAGCTGCAACCAGCAATTTTGGTGTCCAGGCAGACAACTAGCAATTTCGCTAGCATAAACACGCCAGCAAACCAACTTCATGATTCATGTCTCGGCTCACATATGGGTGCTATTGATAACTCTTTCCATCTGGTAGCTTCCTATTTTAACTAATTATTCTTGCTAACTAGGTGTTAAAATTAGTGATACTATAAGCACAAGGTATTGAATTAATTGCATAATTGTTTTAAAAACTGGCACACTGTAAATTTCAGAGCCCTAGAACAAAAGCACGGAGGCCTGGTCTAGTGACAGCTCTGGTTACAGAGAGAGACGAAAGAAAGAATAAGTAGGCCAGGATGGGAGAAATTTGAGGTGCACAGGAAATCACTGATTCAGTAAACATTCATTAAGCAATTCTTGCATGTCAGGTATTATAGAAGTGATGAGGATGAAATAGTGAACAATTTAGATTTTCATGCAGTTAGCTTCTGATATGGGGAAAGAAACCACCAAAATTAGCATTTTATAATATGATAAAATAAGCCTGTGCCTTAAATAAGTACAGGGTCATATATGGGGCCTCAAAGGGAGGTATCTATGCCCATGACGGCCATAAAAGGCTCTCAAAGGAAGTAGTGTCAACGCCAAAATCTGAAAGATAGAAATGAATTAGGGAGGCTGGAAGGACAAGGTTGTATGACCCATCAAGTTGGCTAGGCCACAATATCAGGCATCTGTCAAACACTATTCCAGATGTCTCTGTGAAGGTGTTTCTTCAGTAGATGAGATTTAAATCAGTAGAGTGTATGAAAGCAGATTGACTCCCTTAGGAGAAAAATAACTGACCTTTCCTGAGGAGGAAGGTGTCCCAGCAGACAGCCTTCAGACCTGAACTGTGACTTTTTCCTGGTCTCCAACCTGCCTGCCCACCCTGCAGATTCGGGGCTTAGCAACCACCACAATCCTGTGAGCCAATTCCTTAGACCAAATCTCTCTCTATATATACACATCCGATGGGTCCTCTCTCTCCGGAGAACCCTGACTAATACAGATTCTAAATAGAGCGGTCAACATATGCCAGAGTCTTCAAGACATAAGAGAGCCTGATTATGCCTGGTACCCAGATTGGGAGATCAAGACCATGCAGAGCTGAAAATGAAAGTTTATATTTGCCTGAAGGAGCTGAGATTCTGTTGCTTGAAATCCAAGATCTCCCTGAAATATCCAAAAAAGTCAGTGGATGAGGTTGGGTACAGTGGTTCATGCCTGTAATCCTAGCACTCAGGGAAGCTGTGGGAGGGGTTGGGAATCCTTAAGCTCAGGAGCTCAAGATCAACCTGAGCAAGAGGGGGACCCTGTCTCTACTAAAGACAGAAAAATCAGTTGGATATCATGGCATGTGCCTGTAGTCCCAAGCTACTCAGGAGGCTGATGTAGGAGAATTGCTTAAGCCCAGGAGTTTGAGGTTGCTGTGAACTAGGCTGGCATCAATACCACTCTAGCCCAGAGCAACAGAATGAGACTTTGACTCTTAAAAATAAAAAGTTAGTGAATGAATAGCTTTTGTGTTTTAGAAAGGTCATAGTGGCTGGCTTCATCATCTTGGAAAATGGTTGGAACTGGAGGCAAAGAGAGCATTTAGACTTTTATTTTCTTTTTTTGAGACAGTCCCACTATGTTTCCCTCTGTAGAGTGCTCTGACATCACAGCTCACAGCAACCTCAAACTCTTGGGCTTAAGCAATTCTCTTGCATAAGCAACCCAAGTAGCTGGGCCTACAGGCACCCACCACAATGCCCGGCTATTTTTTGGTTGTAGTTGTCATTGTTGTTTAGCAGGCCCAGGCTGGGCTCAAACCCACCAGCCTCAGTGCATGTGGCCAGTGCCCTAACCACCAAGCTACAGGTGCCCAGCCAGCATTTAGGCTTTTGCAGCAAGGCATGAGAGAAATAGTGGGTTAGGAAATGGCAGTGAGCAAGTGAGAATAAGAAGTATTTCTTGCACATACTATGCACAGGAACCCTGCTAGATACCAGACATATAACAGTGAACAAGTTCGTGTTCTTAGAGGTATTACATGATAGTGGAAGAAAAAAAACAACAAATAATATTGTTAGATAAGCTAATTTCTGAGAGCAAGTGCTATGGAAACAAAACTAAGCAGGTGAAGGTGATGATGGGAGCTCTGATTTAGATAGGATAGCCAGAGCAAGGCAACTTTGAGCCTCTATCTAAGAGAGGCAGAAAGGCAAGTCATTCACCCCATGCAGGGGGAACCCGGCAGGAAGCAAGGACTTCAATGCTTCAGACACAGTAAGTAGGACACAAAGATTAGACACCCACATGAAGATGCTGGATATGTGGTAGAAAATGCAAATTTGAGGGGGGGTATCTGGCTGGGGAGAGAGAGATTTGGAATCCATCAGCAAATTTATGCTATGAAATGCCTTTGAACTGAATAAAGCCTAGGAGGCTGAGGCAAGTGGATTTCTTGAGCTCAGGAGCTCAAGACCAGCCTGAACAAGAGCGAGATCCCATCTCTAAAAAATAGCTAGGTGTTACAGCAGGCACCTGCAGTCCGGGCTACTCAGGAGGCAGAGACTAGAAAATCGCTTGAGCCCAGGAGTCTGAGGTTGCTGTGAGAAATAACAATACACCATGCTGGCTCGGCGCCTGTGGCTCAAAGGGCTAAAGCGCCAGCCACATACACCCGAGCTGGCAGGTTCGAATCCAGCCAGGGCCCGCCAAACAACAATGACAGCTGCAACCAAAAAATAGCCAGGCGTTGTGGCAGGTGCCTGTAATCCCAGCTTCCTGGGAGGCGGAGGCAGGAGACTCATTTGAGCCCAGTAGTTGGAGGTTTCTGTGAGGTGTGATGCCACGGCACTCTACCCAGGGTGACAGCTTGAAGCTCTGTCTCAAAAAAAGAAAAACAATATACCATGCTAACAAGGGTGACAAAGTAAAACTATGTCTCAAAAAAAAAGTTAACTGAATGAGGGTACCTAAGGAATGAGAGTGGAAAGAAAGAGCATTGAACAGCCTAAATGCCAACCAACCCCAGAATGGATTAACAAGCTGTGGTATATGTACAGCATGGAATACTATTCAGCTATTAAAAAAACTGGAGACTTTACATCCTTTGTATTAACCTGGATGGAACACATTATTCTTAGTAAAGCATCACAAGATTGGAGAAGCATGAATCCTATGTAGTCAATTTTGATATGAGGACCATTAATGACAATTAAGGACATGGTGTGGGTGAGGGAAGGGGAGAACAGAGAGAGAAAGAAGGAGGGAGGGGTGAGGAAAGGAAGAGCAGAGAGAGGGAAGGAGCGAGGGGGTTGGGGTCTTGGTGTGTGACACACCTTTTGGGGGCAAGACACAATTGTAAGAGGGATTTTACCTAACAAATGCAATCCGTGTAAACTGGTTTCTTATACCCTCAATAAATCCCCAACAATAAAAAAAAAAAAAAAAAGAAAGAAAGAGCATGAAGGACTGAGCCCTGGGCCCTGTGAAATATAGACCTCGAAGGAAAGAGAATTGCTCTAGCCTCCGTGTTACGGCATGAAGAGGGTCCAGCTGCCTGTCACTGTCAGCCAATGTGCAGAAACGGGGACAGGTCCATCAAAGTTTGTCAGAAGGCCAATGATTCTGGAGAGCAGTGAGAGTAGCCTCTCCAAGACTGTTCTTCTATTTCCAAAATCAAAGTTTTATACATAAAAGTTCAAAGCAAAGGCCACAGTAACCCTTATTTTAAAAAATAATCAGCATAACTCAGTGGTCTATTACAACATTCCCATTCAAAAGTTAATCTCCTAAATCAATCCACCAAGATAGACATCTTTAGGGTGGGAGCTAAATTTACAAAACAGCAAAAATAGGAGACAGGACTAAAGGTCCCATAGGGCCTAAACTGACCAGACCAGCTGTGTCGTCTCAGCCCTCACCTGCCTGACTCCGTATTATTTTCCCTACTTGTGTTTTCGTCTGTGCTGAGGAGTTCACTACACAGAGGCTGGGAGAGATGGTAAAAGAGCCTTCCCCTAGAATCTGCCACAGCAGCTGAGGTGGTTTGTAGGAAAAGATAGTTGGAAATAAGGCCAAGAAACAGTGTTCAGTTTCTTGAATTTGAATTTTAGTACTTATGGAAATGACACTTTGGGGCATCTAGATTTCAGCTTAACAGGGAAATTCTGGTTGCAGACAGATTCAGGCATCCGGCATACAGGTGAAACAAAAGAGATCAATATGAAGACTCAGAGAGAGACCAAGGCAGAACTTTTAGAAAGCCACGCATTGAATGGGACAGAAGAAAATGACAAAGCAATCTGCGAAGAATCAAGTCCAGATTATCGCAAAATAGAAACATAAACTGAGGCACAGGGTATGCAATGATGCTATACTTTAAGAACAGTGGATTCAGAGCCTTAAAAAAAATGAGACTAGAAGTTTCATCCACTATTTACTAATTTTGTGACTCCAAAGCAACTATCCAACTTTTTGAACTTTAATTTCCTTATTTGTAAAACAAAGTCAGGAATATGTACTTCCCAGGATCTTCCAGACTGTCTGGTATATAATCAGTGTTCATCTCTTAACTTTCTTCTTTCTTCCTTTCTGTTTTGAACTTTTAGTCAAGAAAACAGGGAAGGGGGCGGCGCCTGTGACTCAAAGGAGAAAGGCACCGGCCCCATATGCCAGAGGTGGCAGGTTCAAAACCCAGCCCCAGCCAAAAACTGCAAAAAAAAAAGATTAAAAAAAAAGAAAACAGGGAAGGATGTGATAAATAGTAATACTAAACATGGGTGTGTCCAGAAGGGTGAGGCTATAGTAGTCAGTATACTGGGTAGGTGGAACAAATGTGGCCCTTTGGTAAGTGTGGGGCTCAAACTTTCAGAGACACAGACCAGCCATGGTGGCTTAATAAAAAGCAAGTTTTCTAGACCTACCTCCAGACAGTCATTAGGCTGGGCTTGAAGCCAGTGATTCTGCTACAAGTAAGGCTCACACCACACAATGAGGAGACACTAACAGAGACAACACGGATAAAAAAAAGAATCCAGGGCAGCACCTGTGGCTCAAAGGAGTAGGGTGCCAACCCCATATGCCAGAGGTGGTGGGTTCAAACCCAGCCCTGGCCAAAAACTGCAAAAAGAAAAAAAGAAAAGAAAAAAGAATCCAAAGTGTTCTAGTGGTAGAATGTGGGAATATACCTACTTAGATTTATGATCTATTCAATTTAAGTATAAGGTTCTTGTGAAAAATCACAGCATGTAAAAGAGAACACCGAGACCCAATAAATGAACTCTAAAACTGTGGGCAAGAATGAGAAAGAATTGAGTATACCCACACACAGCCTTGCTTTTAAAGATGGCCATTTTATTTTATGACTAGGAAGGGTCATAGAGGAAGAAAGCCGTGGAGAAAGAGAAAAGCAGACAGATCCATGGACAGGAAAGTGAAAGAGAATTTGAAAGAACGGGAGAAGAGCAGAGCCTTTGGAAAATTCATTGCTACCAAAAGGCCACATAACCTTGGTCAAGGACAAATGCTACTCCCCGCCTGCTCCTCAACTGGAAAAGACAGAGTTGGTTAAAAATCCCTGAAGTCCTTGCAAGCACCACTTTCCCATTGTTCTCAGTAGTGGGGACTGGAGAGTGTGAGAGAAGTAGTCCATGAACTTGATAGGGGGAAAAAACTCATCTCTAACTGAAATTTAGCTCTTCCCTCTGCAGTAAGTAAAAGCAGCAAGTCATAATAATATTAGAAATAACTGGGGTGGCGCGTGTGGCTCAAGGAGTAGGTCACCGGCTCCAAATGCTGGAGGTGATGGGTTCAAACCCAGCCCCAACCAAAAACTGCAAAAAAAAAGAAAGAAAGAACTGTAATTTTGTTACCAAAAAAAATAGCAATGCTTTTATGTCATATCACAGGCATGCAGGTATCTCCAAATATCACTTTTTTTCCTTCCCTTTTATTTTAGTAGATTTGGGAAGACTGGGTGTGGTAGCTCAGGCCTGTAATCCAAACACTCTGAGAGGCTGAGATAGGTGGATCATCTGAGCTCAGGAGTTAGAGACCAGTCTGAGCAAGAGTGACACCCCATCTCTACTAAAAGTAGAAAAACTAGCCTGGCATTGTGGTGGATGCCTATAGTCCCAGCTACTCTGGAGGCTGAGGTAAGAAGATCTATGAGGCCACAGCACTATACTGAGGGCAACAAAGTAAGATCCTGTCTCAAAAATAAAAAAAAATAAAAAAAGATTTAGGAGGTACCAGTTGAATTCAGTTACATGTATATATTGCAGAGTGATAAGTCTGGGCGTTTGTACCCATCCCCTAAACCCCACAGGTAATTTTTCATCCTTCATTTCTTCCCACCCTCCCCCTTTTAGCTTTTTAGTATCCATTATACATACCATTCTGTGTATTCCTGTGTGACCATAGTTTAGCTGCCACTTGTGAGAATTTGTGGCATTTATTTTTCTATTGCTACACGACTTCACGTAGCGTAATGGCCTCTAGTTCCGTCCAAGGTGCTGCCAAAGCCACTATTTCATTCTTTCTTATAGTTGAATAGTACTTCATGGTGTATATATACCACATTTTCTTTATCCACTCATCAGATGATGGGCACTGCGTTTGATTCTGTATCTCTGAGATTGTGTACTGTGGGCAATAAACAACCTCTTCCCCACGATGCCCTGAGTGCCTCTGCCATCTGGTGGCTAATAGTGGTAACTGCAATCTATAGTTCAGCCTGACGGTTACCCTGGTACTCTTTCCAGAATCCAGCCAGCCAGGATGCTTTACACCTACTATCTCTTTAGGTCCCAGGGTCCCACGCGGAGTTATGAAGAAGCAACATCCTGGGCTTACCAGAACATATGCTGAATTGTCTTTGCAGCAAGTAAATAAACAAAAACCTGTAATAGTTCCTGTGGAGGAAGTTTGAAGTCTGACAGAGGCTGACAAAGTGTAAAATTTAGGCTGAAAAGGGAAGGAGAAAAGATGATTTTCAGAGCCTAGTGATTTCATTTGGCCCAGTAGATTATGTAGCTCTGCAATTCAAAAAAATAAGTGGGAATTCGGTAAGCACTGCTGAAGACTGCCACTGGATTCTATCCTCTCTGCACAACCGACTTGTTTGGGCTTCTCTGATCATTGTGATTCTAATATTGACTCTGTGTAGTTGTTCAGAAAAGTAAATAAAAACATCTTATGGAAAACACCTAATACAGTGACTAGCAGGCAGTAAGTGCTCAGTCATTGGGTGCTTTAATTAAGGTTACTACAAAGATGATTGAAAGTGTAAGAATTCTTTTACTGGGAGGCCAAGGTGGTTGGATCTCTTAAGTTCATGAGTTTGAGACCAGCCTGAGCAAGAGTGAGACCCCCATCTCTAAAATAGCCAGGTGTTGTGGTGGGCACCTGTAGTCCCAGCTACTCAGGAGGCTGAGACAAGAGGATCACTTGAGCCCAAGAGTTTGAGGTTACTGGGAGCTAGGACATCACAGCACTCTACCAAAGGCAATAAAGTGAGACTTTCACTCAAAAAAAAAAAAAAAAAAAAAAAAAAAAAGAATTATTTTAGCGAAGACTAGGCAAACCCATCATCACAAGTGTTTATGATAAGAAAGAGATGCTAAAAATTTGGAAGAGGTTTAGATGTGCAAAAACCTAAGGGAACCATTGAAATGGAAACTTTTCTTTTATGGAGAAGCCATTTAAAATCTTTTTAGGGGGGCGGCACTGGTGGCTCAGTGGGTAGGGTGCCAATCCCATACACCAACGGTGGCGGGTTTGAACCCCTCCCAGGCCAAACTGCAAAAAAAAATAGCCAGGCATTGTGGTGGGTGCCTGTAGTCCCAGCTACTTGGGAGGCTGAGACAAGAGAATTGCCTAAGCCCAGAAGTTGGAGGTTGCTGTGAGCTGTGATGCCACAGCACTCTACCAAGAGTGACATAGTAAGACTTTGTCTCAAAAAAAATAATAAAATAAAATAAAATAAAATCTCTTTAGACTTTCAAAGATTCTCCCTTGGAGAGTGATAATGGGTCATGATGGCCACACCTCTTCTCCACTAAGGAAGAGCCAGAGAGAATGGAGCCAAAGGTTTACCGTATTTATGTCTAAACCAGAAATATCTCAAAAAAGTTTATGAACATCTTTTATTCCTTTTCTTTTTTTTGAGATGGAGTCTCACTTTCTTGCCCCCAGTAGAGTGACATGGTGTCATAGTTTACAGCAATCTCAAACTATTGAGCTGAAGTAATCCTCTTGCCTTAGCCTCTCAAGTAGCTGGGCTACCGGTGCCCACCACAACATCCCGCTATTTTTTAGAGACGGGATTTTGTTCTTGCTCCGGCTGGTCTCCATCTCAAGCTCAGGCCATACACCCACCTTGGCCTCCCAGAGTGCTGGGATTACAGGTGTGAGCCACAGTACCCAGCCTATGGCTACCTTTTATGTTTTAATTTTAAAAATATTATATTTCTACCAAAACAGAATAAAGTTTCAGATATGGGTTAGCATAATATAGTCTGAATCACACCTCCAAGAAGAGACCTAATGTAACCAACCCACCACAGAGCAGCTCCGGCCACTGAGAGGACTTTCCCCTTGCTCTGTCCTTGAGGGTTGATGTTAAATGAGACCATAATGTGACAATGGTCCCTTTCTTCTTTCCCCAACATACCGAGTCAAACCACCTGTGAACCAGATACATGAGTTTTTTCTTCTCCACCATTGGATCAGCCAGAAGGTGCCGTGAAGAAGAGTGCATGTACCGAAGAAGAAGCACTTGTGCCACAAAGGTGACAGGGGACCCGCCCAATCCTTATGATCCAGTCTTCATCATATGGTGGACTGTGGCAGCTCCTTATGAGTCAGTGGGTATGACAATGCCCATGGGAGCAACTCTGTTTTAATTGTCACAAGATGTCTTGTGGTCAGGCACTCAGTGTCAGCGAGCTTCTTTTCCTACGGTGTATCTCTGCTTCAGAAGGTGTCACTATGTCCATACCGCCAGGTGGTATGTGAGCGCCTCTCCTGTTAGAGCTTCTCAGAGTGTAAGCAGCAGCTTTTCACCATGGATACTTCCAGCACCATTCCAGGGAAGGTCTGCTGGGCACAAGTTTCAGGGCACATTTTACACAAGTTTGTACACGTTTCAGGGCAGATTATAACACTACTTGAACCTGCTATAAAATCTTTTGTTGTTCTGGTCTCCACTCAAATTTGGACCAAAATTCTAAAAGCCTCAATAATTATCGAGCTTCTCTCTAGTCAAGAGTACAAGATGTTATAATTACTTTCTCACCTTAAAAGAGATAAATGTCTCAGCATGCCGCTGACAATGCACCCCTAATAACTTCACCAATGTGGCACACCCCCGACTAATTTTCATTTTATCTTACATCCTTTAGACCCCATATGTCTAACCAGAGCAGCTACAGTATTTGCTACTTTCTGTTCCCCAGATCCAATTAACATGATGCCAAGGATATAATAAGGGGCCAGCATCTGCAAAATGTCAAGATGATCAAAGATTAGGGAGATCAATTTATGTCAAAGATCAAGAGAGTTAACATAGCCTGGAGCCAATTCAATGAATGTGCACTGTTGTCCTTTCCACATCAATGTGAACTCTTTTGATCACCTTTACTGACAGATTGAAACATGTATTCTCTGGACCAGTGACCAAATACCAAGTGCCAGATCTGTTATGGTAAAGATGCTGTGTAGAGTGCAGCAGTGTAACTGGGGCTACTGTTTTTATAAATACAGTAATTCTATAGTGAGTCATGCAGTTGAATTGAATAGGGATATAATGGCAATTCTTTAAAATCTGAGCTTAGACCCTGCATCCAACAGCCCTGGACAGGGCCCATATAGAACCTTCCCTAGTATGTTGTTCTATGTGGGGAAGAACGAGAGAAATGTATTGTTACACTTGGTAGAGGGCTGTAGAATCCTCTAAGGATTCATGCTCCCCTCTAAGGAATGGACTTTGGATCTGAGGATTACTCAAATACCAAAACTGGGATAGAAACAATTTTTAGAGGTAACTGACATCAGACGTTTGCTCATCAATTCTTAGATTTTTTCTGCTTATACGTCAAGCATCTTCCTAGTTGGTGATACATCTGTCTCACCTCTAAGAACATGATGCTTTATGAACCACCACCCCAGAGGTGAGCCCTGAAGGTCAAGGTGCTCTGCTTAACACTCCACTCCTACTGTTAATTGATGATGATTATATCTATCATGCATCTTATTTTCTTATTCTGAAATCTTACTGTCCCCATTGACACCAGGAGATTAATTTTGTAATAGCCTCAACCTCTGGAGGATAGACACCACTGAGTTTTTCAATGATTCTTTGTGGTCAAGGGTACAAAATGCTATAATTAGTTTCTGTCCTTAAAGGCAATGTCTTAGCATATACCTGACAATTGCTAACCCCTAATACATTCACCAATATGGCAATCACGTGTATCTTTTTCATTTTATCTTGCATCCTTTAGGCCTCGTATGTCTAACCATAACATCTAGACTATTTGGTACCTTCTGTTCCCCAGATCCAATTAACATGATATCAATGACATAATAGCATGAAATCACTAGCACACTCTTTATCACTTTGATAAAGAAGGACCTTTCAGGGCAGCGCCTGTGGCTCAGGGGATAGGGCACTGGCCTCATATCCTGAGGGTGGTAGGTTCAAATCTGACCCCAGCCAGCTAAAACAGCAGTGGCAACTGCAAGAAAAAATGGCCATGTGTTGTGGTGGGCACCTTTAGTCCCAGCTACTTGGGAGGCTGAAGCAAGAGGATTGCTTAAGCCCAAGAGTTGGAGGTTGCTATGAGTTGTGATGCCACAGCACTCTACCAAGGACAACAGAGCGAGACTCCGTCTCAAGAAAAATAAAAATAATGCTTTAGAAAAGAAAAGAAGAAGGACCTTTCAGGCCCTCTTTGAACACTTAGTCAGCAATAAATGGTCTTATGCAATAAATCCATTCTGCCTGCCCTCCTCTCGGAGCTCTTCCTTTATACATGTCTACCTCATTTGCTGAAGATCATCATCACATTCAAGTTTCGAAGAGCCATTCCAGCAGCATGTTGGACCAGCTTTGTGTTTCCTTACTGAGACATTTAATTCTGAGTCATGGAACACAGCATCAGTGTTATTTTGCACTCCTATCCAGCTTTTTTTTTTTTTTTTTTTTTTTTGTAGCTTTTCGGCCAGGGCCGGGTGTGAACCTGCCACCTCCAGTATATGGGGCCAGCGCCCTACCTCTTTAAGCCACAGGCGCTGCCCTCCCATCCAGCTTTTATATATTCTGCACCCCACCTTCCCTAACTCAGTACTCTCAAAACCATTTCCAATCGAAATGTTTCAGATAACTGGAGGATAGATAGCACTGCAACTTTTGAGTATGAGATAGGCAACTCCTGATTACTGAGCAGAGCTGTGTGAAGAGACACATTTCTGTGAGCCATGCTGCCTGGCAGATTACCAAAGAACACTGGCACTTTGGCCTGGGCGCGGTGGCTCACACCTGTAATCCTAGCACTCTGGAAGACCTAGGCAGGCAGATCCCTTGAGCTCAGAAGTTAGAGACCAGCCTGAGCAAGAGCAAGATCCCATTTCTACTAAAAATAGAAAAAATTAGCAAGGTGTCTTTGCAGGCCCCGTAGACCCAGCTATAAGAGAGGTTGAGGCAAGAAGATAGTTTGAACCCAGGAGTCTGAGGTTGCTGTGAGGTAGTCTAACACCACGGCACTCTAGCCTGGGCAACAGAGTGAGACTCTGTCTCAAAAAAAGAAAAAGCCAACAAAGAAGATTATTCATGGCAAGACTATATACCGACCACATGGATTCAGTGAAAAAGACCATTTACAATCCTCTTTTCAGTTCTTTTCACAAGGCTAGAAAGCCCTAGAAAAGAAAAGTAGAGGCTATAAGTGAATCTAAAAGTAGAGGCAAGATTAAATATATGAACCATTTTACTAAAATTTCAATAGGTTTTTTATATCTTAACCTCATTGTTGAAACCGCTAATTATGTTAGCACTGAACTTAAAGTAGAAATCTGTATGTTTCATGATTATTTAATGCTACAGTAAAAAACACAACATGAGCATGCAGTAGTAATTATAAATACTCCCTTCCCCCATGGAGGAACCCAGGAGTCTGAGGTTGCTGTGAGCTACTCTCACACCATGGCACTCTAGCCTAGGCAACAGAGTGAGACTCTGCCTTAAAAAAAATAAATGTCTCTGGGGTCATTAACTTCCTCACTTTCTGGAGGGGTCACCTTTCAATATTAATTAAACTAATAATCCACATAAGTAGTATGTGGATGCAATTACAGTTAATAATATATCTGGGAAGATTTGAGTATTAGACAGCCATCATAAGAAATGTTTAAAACTAATGAGAAACTGCCAGGCATAGTAGCTTCTGCCTGTAATCTTGGCAGTCTGGGAGGCCAAAGTGAGAGAATCACTTGAGTCCAGAAGTTCAAGACAAGCCTGGGTATCGTAGTATGACCACATCTCTACAAAAAATTTAAGACAAGCATGGTAGGATGTGCATGTAGTCCCAGCTACTTGTGAGGCTGAGACAAGAGCTGGAAGGATCACTTGCGCCCAGGAGTTCAAGACCGCAGTGAGCTGTGATGATGCCACCGCACCCAACCAGGGTGACAGAGTGAAATGTGGTCTTTAAAAAATAAATAAATAAAAATAATTACAAATATAAACCATATTCACAGATGATAGAAATTAAGTATTTGTGTACATATGTATTTTTATACATACATAACCCGTGAAATTCTCTTGGTCAAAAACCAGAGTCACTACCTGCCTGTCTCTTGGTGGACATGAGAAGTAATAAGTATTACATGGGTCAGAGCGTTGGGAAAACACGGAAAACATAAAACTGGCTGGTAAACAGGTCCGATGTTTTGGATGCAGAGACAGGTTCCCCCGGAAGTAATTTCATGCCCTTCCTGGTTCCCTGGAGGTTCCCACTCTCTCCATCTCTTTTTTTCAGGAGAAATTATAGTTTTAGGTTGTTGAAGCCACATCCCTGGCCGTGACCTCTGGAAGGGTCCTTCCCCTTAAACGGTGTAACTTTCCTCTCAGTGAGACTTCAGAGCTACCCTCTCTTTTTTTTTTTCTTTTCTGATACAAGCATCTCAGTGACTTAATAACAAGAACATCTAAGATATTGTGGACCCCTGGTTTGAGCATTTCACTTCAGGTTGGTAAAAGGCCTGCTACTGGGTCCAATTTAAGAGATGGTCCCCCCATGGAGGTCCTAAGAGGCAGAGAGATTTAAAACAAAGAACGTGGGTTTGGCCATCGAGGCACATGTGGCCTTGACTCCTAGCTCACTGAGCAGCCTTGGGGGAATAATTTATACTCTTTGAACTTCTGTTAGCTACCATAGTGGCCGCGTTTCAGGACTAGTTTATAAATAATTTGTAAGAGCTCCTGTACATAATGTCCATTTAATACGTAGCAGCATATTATGGGGTTGAAAGTGTGGGCTCTAGAGTTCTTGAGATGTTGTGTGATCTCAGCTTCCTTATCTGTAAAATTGGAATAATGATGATACTTTCCCACTCCGAGTACATTGACCCCTTTCTATTTCACAAGCACAGCAGTTAATTCCTCTTAGGAACTTTGCCCCTTTCTCTGCCTAGAACATTCTTTTGAAGATGTTTTTGTTGTCTCACCTTTTCTCCTTTATGAGAGGGAACCGTTTCCAATTCCCTTTAGAAGTGCTGCTCTCAACTTCGAAAAAAAAAACAAAAGATGGTTTTGCCTGTTTATTGGTTGGTTGGTGGGTTGATTGGTTTGCAAAACATTTAGAAGCTATTGCAATAATCACAAATATGACTCAACCCCGAAGGCTGGTTGAGCTGTTACTGCAAATACTGATCCACAAAGGAAGATATCTCCCCAGGACACACACATACATGCCAACTCCTTCGGCATGTGCTTAAAATATTTACTAATAAAATACAACATCCACCTCTTATCCTCGCTATTAATCTTACTTTGCATTCAGCTGGTACACAGGAAAATGCTAGACTTGTGATCTTAAAGATCTAGCTTTTGAGCTCTGCTCAGACTCTTGCTGGGTGACCTTTGGATCCATCACATAACATTTCCAGTAACTTCTTTTCTTTGCCTTTAAATAGTAATTTCCAATTTGTGGAGAGGATTAAATGAGTAATTTAATTTGTATATATGTAAATTCTTTTGGGTCATTCACCAGTTCAATGGCTCTCTCCTTTGTACTTGGAATAAAATCTACACTTCTACTCATAGCCTTTGCCTGGGGGGCCTCATCCTGTTACTTCCCTCCCTCTTCCTCCACTCTAAGTACCTTCATCTCACCCTGTTCATCACACACCAAGTTTACTCATTGCTCAAAAATGTTGTCATGTGTTTTCCCCTGACTGTAATATTCCCTTGTTTTTTTGAGACAGAGTCTCACTCTCTCATCCTTGGTAGAGTAGAGCGCTGTGGCATCATAGCTCACAGAAACCTCAAATTCTTGGGCTCCAGAGTTCCTCTTGCTTCAGCCTCCTGAGTAGCTGGGACTACAAGCGCCCACCAACACTAGGCTAATTTTTATATTTTTGGTAGAGATGTGTCTCACTCTTGCTCAGGCTGGGTCTCGAGGTCATGAGCTCAAGCAATCCACCCACCTCTGCCTCCCAGAGAACTAGGACCACAGGTGTGAGCCACTGCTCCCAGCAGATGGTCGATTGGGTGGGTGAGTATTTTAGTTCAGTCTGTGTTGCTATAAAGGAATTACCTGAGGTGGATAATTTATAAAGAAAAGAGGTTTGCTTGGGAGGCCTCCCTAATGTTTGTGCCTAACTGTGATTTTTGGTAGTAAGTGTGCGCAATGATGTGGGTGGTACTGGAGGCTGTGGCCCCGGAGCTGGCTATGGCTCTGTGAGTCTCTGAGGCCCTCCTTCTGAGGGAAGCCCTGAGGAAGCCCCACTCCACACAAAGGCAAGTGAGTGGCAGGGTGTGGAGGACTCCACTTGGGAAGAGAAGCACTGGGAACCCCAGAGCAAGGGTGGGAGCACCTCATAGCACCCATAAAAAGGCAAAAGTCGCTGGAGAGGGATGCCACCCCCATGGAGACAATGTGAAAGACATCACATACAGGGTTAAAGAAGGAGCAGAAAGATGTTGCAGACAGGGTTTGAAATTATTACAGAGACAGGCCAGGGACGATGACTGTGGGAAGGGTCCATCCTGCCCTGCAGGAAGGCTGGTTTGTTTTTTTTTCAATCACCAACTTTGTTTATAGCTATGAATGCATGCTGATAATAAAAAGCAGACTGACTTTCACTAAGCTTTTTTTTTTTTTTTTTTTTTTTTTTAATACAGTGTCTCAGTTTCTTGCCCTCAATAGAGTGCTGTGTCATCACAGGTCACAGCAACCTCAAACTTTGGGCATAAGCTATTCTCTTGCTTCAGCCTCCCAAGTAGCTGGAACTACGGGTGCCTGCCACAATGCCTGACTATTTTTAGAGATGAGGTCTCGCTCTGACTCAGTCTGATCTCAAACTCTTGAGCTCAGGCAGTCCACCCACCTCAGCCTCCCAGAGTGCTAGGATTACAGGCACTAGTGCCTGTACAGAGTGCTAGATTACTTGACTCTGCTTGGTCAAGGGCACATGCCATATACACTCCACAGATGACTCCTGCAGGTTTACTGAGCAGTCACTATGAGTAAATCTTAAAGCAGGGGTGGACTTTTGAGAGGCTAGGGATGGACCAAGGAGGGCCCCTCCCCCTGAAAGGAACTGCCTGAGGAAGAGAGAATTAGAAAGTTCCAGAAACAGCAAATAGGCCCACATGACAAGACCATGAGTTATCTTCACCCACTTAAAAAACATTTTCCCCACAGCTTTATTCATTAATTAATTAGGGTTTTTTTTGAGACAGGGTCTTGTTCTGTCACCCCGGTGGGAACAGCCCCTGTAACTGGGGCTATCACACATGCCACCACGTCTGCCTAATTATTTTTACAGAGTTGGGGTTTTCCTATGTTGCCCAGGCTGGTCTCAAAACTCCTGGCCTCCCAAAGCACTGGAATTATAGGCATGAGCCACCATGGCCTGCAAATTGGCTTTATTATTACTGTCAAATTCTCTACAGACAGGGCAGCTCCTTATTGCCTCTACCTGGAGTGGACACATCTCCTCTTATCTCTTTTTCACAGACTCCTGGATTGGGAAAAAAAAAAAAAAAAAAAAAAAATTCCGGCTCGGCATCCATAGCTCATCTGTTAGGGCTGGCCACATGCACTGGGGCTGGTGGGTTCAAACCCAGCCCAGGCCTGCTAAACAACAATGACAACAATAACAAAAAATAGCCAGGCATTGTGGTGGGTGCCTATAGTCCCAGCTACTTGGGAGGCTGAGGCAAGAGAATCACTTAAGCCCAAGAGTTTGAGGTTGCCATGAGCTGTGACATTACAGCACTCTATTGAGGCTGACATAATAAGACTCTGTCTCAAAAAAAGTATTCCTTGGCTTGTTCTTACCAAGAGATTCCCTCCCACCTGGGCATCACTCCTGATTCTAGACATGTCCATAAAGACCCTGGGAACTGGATTCTGACCATAAGCAGAGCTATTAGTGAGGCTCTGGCTTGGTTCTTGTAAAATTTACTCTGAAAAGACAACAGCATAGGGAGATATCTGGCATGCAGAACCCAGTCAGATGATGCCTTTGAAAACAAGGTCCTTCCTAGACTGTTAGGAATTGAATGATTTCTTTGATGATGTTATGTAATGATGATGCTTGTTTTTTCCCTGAACATCTACAAATTTGGTTCATTTTCAGGCACCAGGAAAGATGGAAAGATTAGAAGCAGTAATACGATCTTCGTTTAATGCAATCCTCCTTCCAAAATACAGTAATTGACTCACCTTTTCTGGGCCACTTACAACCTTACTTATAAACTGGGTTTGGTTCTTTATAGAAGCTGTTCCCAGAAAGCTCAATCAATGGTCGATCCACTCAGCATTTTCTGGATGTTGGTTCCTCCACCCTTCCAAGTCTAAGGACCTTTGCACTTGTTCTTCCTTCCTCTTGCCTGGAACAGACTCTTCCCAAATCTTCCTGTCACCCACAATTTGGCTCAAATATTCTCTCCTCAAACAAGTCCTCCCACTGAAAAGTAAATTCCTGATAGTAGACACCCTGCCCGTCTTACTCACTCTCTTTATCCTTCTGCTTCTAGATTAATGTCAGCTGCATGGTAGGTGATCAACAAATGTTTATCTATTCAATGAATGACACACGGATTCAGGTTTCTTGCTGGTCTGTTTACATTTGCAATTTTTTATTGCCAAGATTTCTTTTTTGTATATTTTATCAATGATGTGTTTAGCTTCAAGTTAAGAGCATTGACTTTGGAGTCAACCATATCTACATTTTAATACTGGCTTTGACATTTCTACTTTTTTTTTTTTTTTTTTTTGAGACAGTTTCACTTTGTCACTCTTAGTAGAGTGCCATGGCATCATAGCTCACAGCAACCTCAAAATCCTATTCAGAGGAGCTGGGACAACAGGCACCCACCACAACAGAGGGCTAATTTTTTTTTTTTTTTTAGAGATGGTGTCTTGCTTCAGGCTTGTCTCAAACTCATGAGCTCAAGAAAACAACCAGCCAATACCTCCCACAGACCAGAGTGCTACAAATACAAACAGGAGCCACCACCTCAGCTGTCTTTGTCATTTCTATTAATAGATAAATAACCTTGTGAAAATGATTTAACCCTTCTGTGCCTCCATTTTCTCATTTTTAACTTTATAAATAACAACACTTCTTCACAGGCTTGTTTAAGAATTAAACAAAAAGGTTTAGTTCAAAGCTTGGCACATAATAAGATCTTAACCAAAACAACTGATTAATGTTACATAATAATGTCATTGTTATTACTTTTGCCCTAAGAACCGAGTGACTTAGCAGACATACTGGCTGATGATGATGACTCTGCTTGGTCAAGGGCACATGCCATATACACTCCACAGATGACTCCTGCAGGTTTACTGAGCAGTCACTATGAGTAAATCTTAAAGCAGGGGTGGACTTTTGAGAGGCTAGAGATGGACCAAGGAGGGCCCCTCCCCTTGAAAGGAACTGCCTGAGGAAGAATTAGAAAGTTCCAGAAACAGCAAATAGGCCCACATGACAAGACCATGAGTTATCTTCACCCACTTAAAAAACATTTTCCAATCATTTATGATTAACAGGCACTGAGCTAAACGGCAGGATAAAGAGGAAGGGGACTACTCCATGCCCTCAAGGAGCTCTCAGTTTAGAGAGGGGACCTAGTTGCAAGTATTCACGTGGGAGTGTTGCAACGGCCACGTGAACACAGATGAACGCAAGGCAGGGAGCCAGGGAGAGAGAGACTGGGGACTGGCCCACTGCGGAGGCTGACAAGGCTGCTAAACGGAGAACCCCTGAAAGGTTTTGAATAGGGGAGTGAAATGAACACCAAGAACTGAGAAACAGAGTTAATAAAAACATTAATATTCGTTTTGGAATACACTCATATTTACCACCACCCTTTTTTTTTTTTTTTTGAGAGAGACGGTCTTACTCTGTCGCCCTGGATTGAGTGTCGTAGCATCACAGCTCACAACAACCTCATTCTCCTGAACTCAAGGGGACTACAGGCACCACCGCAACGCCCAGCTGTTTTTAGAGTCTCCGTCTTGCTCAGGCTGGTCTCCAGCCTGCGAGCTCTGGTGATGCACCCACGTCGCGCTCCCAGAGTGCTGCTAGGATTACAGGTGTGAGCCACCACACCAGGCCAAGATTTACCCGTTTAGAGCATGAGAGCAATATCCCTCGCAAGTTGAACACGGTAGACGTCTGTGCGCTAGAGAACCCACGGCTGGGCTCCTCCGCCTGGAGATCGGCCTTTTCCACGGTTGCTGTGGCCGCGTGACCTCCAGAGGGCGCTGCTTCCTTTGCTCTCTGGGTCAGGCTGCCGTTTTGCACCCCGAGAAGCACCAGAATGCCCTGGAAGGCTCCCTAGCACACGCATCACGGAATGTCAGCCCCAGAGTGTCTGATCCCGTAGGACTAGGTGAGAGCTGCACATGTGCATTACTAATGAGTTCCCAGGTAGGTGATGATATAGCCCAGGGACCACACTTTGAATACCACGGCTCCCAAGAATAAAGACCCTTCTTTTTTTTTTGGACACAGAGTCTCACTATGTCACTCTCGGTAGAATGCTGTGGCATAACACCTCACAGCAACCTCAAACTCTTGGGCTTAAGCGATTCTCTTGCCTCAGCCTCCCAAGTAGCTGGGCCTACAGGCACCCGCCACAATGCCCAGCTATTTTTTGGTTGTAGTTGTCATTGTTGTTTATCAGGCCCCGGCCTGGTTCGAACCCCAGCCTCCATGTATGTGGCCAGCTCACTAATCACTGGGCTACGGGAGCCTAGTCAATGAAGACTTCTTCATGTTTTCAGAAACACAGGTGAAACAAGGCAGAACCTTGAAAGATGACCTTATCTGATCTTTGAAAGGCTCAGGAGGAGAAAAATATATAAAATACAGTTTTTTAGCTAAGGCGCCAGCCACGTACACTCGAGCTGGCGGGTTCGAATCCAGACTGGGCCCGCCAAACAACAATGAGGGCTGCAACAAAAAAAAAAAAAAAAAAAAATAGCCAGGAGTTGTGGCGGGCACCTGTAGTCACAGCTCCTTGGGAGGCTGAGGCAGGAGAATCGCTTGAGCCCAGGAATTTGAGGTTGCTGTGAGCTGTGATGCCATGGTACTCTACCCAGGGCAACAGCTTGAGGCTCTGTCTGAAAAAAAAAAACCCACAGTTTTTTAAATTAATTTTTAAAAAGATTTATTTATATTTACTGATTTATTACAAAGGAGTTTTTGTGTGTTTGTTTGTTTTGTAGTTTTTGGCTGGGGTCAGGTTTGAACCTGCCTCCTCCAGTATGTGGGGCCGGAGCCCTACTCCTTTGAGCCACAGGCACCACCATTTAAACTAATTGTTAAAAACTGGTGCCAGATCCAGGCATGTAATGTGGCTTATGTTTTGTGCCCTGGGTTCTCAGTACTAATTGAGTTCTGGCTCTCTGACTAAAGCTGGCCTCTTTTCCTCAGCCCCTTGCTTCAGAGCAGATGTATAAAAAGAGTTAAGAGGTTTTACTGTATGGCCTTAACAGGAGAAAACCAGTGAGAACATAATACACAGTATAGCTCAAGAACTGCATCATCTGAGGGGGAACATACAAATAAAATAGCAGCAAGTTGAGCTTGGTACCCATAGCTCATTGGTTACCATGCCAGCCACATACACAAAGGATGGTGGGTTCAAGCCCAGCCCAGGCCTACTAAACAACAGTGACAACAGCAACAAAAAAATAGCTGGGCATTGTGGCCGGCACCTGTAGTCCAGCTACTTGGGAGGCTGAGGCAAAGGAATCGCTTAAGCCCAGGAGTTTGAGTGCTGTGAGTTGTGACACTACAGCACTCTACTGAGGGCATCATAGTGAGACTCTGTGTCAAAAGAAAAAAAAAATGTAGTAAATTTTATAGTATTTCCTTAACAATGCATTATTTATTTTGTAGCGCCTTTCAATTTCCTAGAACAGAGTTTGTACCTGGTGTATGCCTAAAAAACATCTGAAGCAAATTGAGTTATTGACATACAACATTTCATTATGCACAGAAACATAATCTACTTTACTAGTGGTACTCATTTGTTCTTGTCTAGCTATATTTATTCAATAAACTGTGAATCATTTGTTATTTTTAACATTGTTATAGCTTTCCAGATAGCATATGGGCTCAATAAACACAGATACATTCTTTCTTATCTCCAAACTATGTCTTCCTTGGATCATTATCTTGCTGAAGATTATGAAATACAGCTTAGAAACCTGTATTAGGTGTCAGGACTTCTCATGAATATGGGTTGTTTTTGAAAGAAAAATAGGTATAAAATTTCTCCCTTAAATATAAATAATCATCTGTTACCCTTCCACAACATCTGTGATCCTCACAGGGACTAAATATTTCTCTATTTACTTTTTGTTATTTGTCCCTTATATTTCCTAAAGCCAAGGAGTCCTTAAACCATAGACTAAATCAGGGGTAGAAGGAAATAAGGACAGATGACAGTAGTGTCTAGACCCCCTGAAAGCTTCTCTGTGAAATATCCATTTAGATTCCAAATGAAACAGGACAGGATAGAGGATAAAATGGACAGAGGATTAAGAAAGGGATTCAGGTAAGTCCCATTAGGAACTGCCATGGACTCATCAGTCTTCTTACCTTCCCCACCCTGTCCTGTCACAGGGGAAAGTCTCCCCCTGGTTCTTAAAAGGAAAAAAAAAAAAAAAAAAAAAAAAAGACAGGGTCAAAAGCCAGCCTGAGAGAAAGAGTGGGAGTTCCAGAGAATGTGAGAACAAAAGCAGATGAGTGAGAAACCAGATGGACAGAGTATGGGGAAACAGAGACAGGGACTCTTCCAGAAGAATGAAAGAATTAATCATTCTTTTCAGCAAGCTACTATCTCTCTCTCTTTCTCTTTCCACAACCAACACACGAATTCCTCATCCTGGAAGTCCAAGCCTCTCTGGGCTGACTCACCACCCAAGCCCTAAATAAACTGCTTGACCCAGTTCTGAGGAGGATTACTTTTAGCCTCAATCACCAAGGATTATTTCTTTATATGTACAATGGCCGCTCGTCTTAGCCACCCCAGATGACTAATGGACTAATGTTCTTTTTTCCTGATTTCAATCTTGTGACATCAACTTCATGCAGCCATGTTTGTGTTTAAAGAATCATACAGAGGCTGAAACTCATACAACGTGGCCTCGGATTCTCATGTAACAGTAAAACCATTGAAAGTACTTCCTTGTTCCTAGACCAGGTAAGAGAAACAAAGACATCAGAAGAAATCAAATCCTTACCAAAAGTTCATCTTTTCCAAAAGAATAATACCTTGAGGAACAAGTGTCTTCTTGGCAGATGTGTAATGGAGGAATTTAAAAACTTTTAAACTGATGGTTCATGGGCAAAGAAAAACTTTTTTTTTTTAATTTCATTGGGGGGGTGGCGCCTGTGGCTCAATTGGTAGGGTGCTGATCCCGTGTACCAACGGTGGTGGGTTCAAACCAAACTGCGGCAAAGAATAGCCGGGCTTTGTGGCAGGCACCTGTAGTCCTGGCTACTCAGGAGGCTGAGGCAAGAGAATCGCCTGGGCCCAAGAGCTGGAGGTTGCTGTGAGCTGTGACAAAGTGAGACTCTGTCCCTCAAAAAAAAAATTTTTTTTTTCATTGGGGCCGGGCAAGGCGAACAACACCTGTACTCCTCCCTACGATGGGAGGATCACTTGAGGCCAGGACATCAAGACCAGCCTTAGCAAGGGTGAGCCCTCCTCCCTATAAAAAGTAGAAAAATTACGCCAGGCATGGTGGCTCATACCTATAATCCTAGCACTCTGGGAGGGTGACAATGGTTGACTACCTGAGCTCAGAAGTTTGAAACCAGTAGAAGCAACACCCTCTTTCTACTAAAAATAGAAAAAAATTAGCTGGGCATTGTGGCGGGGGCTTGTAATCCTAGCTACTTGGGAGGCTGAAGTAAGAGGATCTCTCTCTTTTTTTTTTATTGTTAAATCATAGCTGTGTACATTAGTGCAATCGCCTGTACCCATCCTAAGATGCACCATAGATGTGGCCCCACCCATTACCCTCCCTCCACCAAAACCTCCCCCCTCCCATCCCCTTCCTTGGCCCTTTCCCCATAGTCTTGTGGTATAGTTGGGTTATACCCTTCATGTGAAAGCTGTAATTTAGCTTCATAATAGGGTTGAGTACATTGGATACTTTTTCTTCCATTCCTGAGATACTTTGCTAAGAAGAATATGTTCCAGCTCCATCCATGTAAACATGAAAGAGGTAAAGTCTCCATCTTTCTTTAAGGCTGCATAGTATTCCATGGTATACATGAACCACAATTTGCGAGTCCTTTCATGGGTCGATGGGCACTTGGGCTTCTTCCATGACTTAGCAATTATGAATTGGTCTGCAATAAACATTCTGGTACAGATGTCTTTGCTATATTGTGACTTTTGGTCTTCTGGGTATAAGCCTAGTAGAGGAATTATAGGATCGAATGGCAGGTCTATTTTTAGATCTCTAAGTATTCTCCAAACATCCTTCCAGAAGGGACGTATTAGTGGGCATTCTTACCAGCAGTGTAGACGTGTGCCCTTTCCTCCACATCCACGCCAACATTTCTGGTTTGGGGATTTTGTTATGTGGGCTACTCTTACTGGGGTTAGGTGATATCTCAAAGTAGTTTTGATTTGCATTTCTCTGATGATTAAGGATGATGAGCTTTTTT